>JABUQX010051493.1:0-38057 GCA_015478945.1 Trachelipus rathkii | reverse complement strand
TTAATAAAATTTCTGGTAAATATGAAATATTTGTCATGAACTTAGATTAAATTTATATGACAAAAATACTACTATAAATAACTTCATAGCTTTATTTCATAAATATGACGTGAAAAAATAAATTTTATCCTTCAAATAAATTAAAGACGTAATTATTAGACAGATTTAAAAGAGTTTTCTCGATATCATATTAAATGAATTACTAACTTATGCATTATTATTAATATAAATGGTTTTCCATGCGCTTTAGAAGTATTCTTTAACAAGCCCAATTATATATATATATATTCCTTTTTTTTTGTACATCAAGAACAAAGAGTTTAGCTACACACATAATTATTTATGAGATGATAGTTTGCCAGAATCTAGCGAAAGAATGTAGGAATAAAGTATATTTGATAAAAATAATATTATTATTAAAGTATAATATTATATTTTATTATTATACAATAAGAGATTCCACTGCTGAAGTCGAGATCCAAGAAGTTGAGTTTTTATCAAAGATTTACCGCCAATCAATCTTTCTATCATTAATAAGTGTAGCTATCGTAGTGTTTGAACTTATGTTAGCGTTACCCTACTTAATCTGTAGATATAGTACTGCTCCGTTTAATAAAAAGTAAAAAAAAGTTAGAGTGTAGATTATAAAAAAAAATAAAAAAAATCGGTTACACATTGCTAATGAAACCGGAAAAAAAGTAGTATTAGTAGTATCATTATTATTTAACATAATAATATATTTATTAGAATTATCGTGTAAAAATGTGGGATAAATATACGTACCATATTTTTATTATCAGATCCTTAATTAATTAGCGGACATTAAACAATAATAATACTAAGCACCATAATTAACTTAATTTAAGCCTCATAATATGAGTTAGATAAATCCCAAACTTAATGAATTCTTCTGCTAACAAAACGGCTGTATGAACCCATAGATAGAAGGCGAGGAGTATATTCGGTGGGAAATGATACGTTGAACCAATCAATAGTTTCCATATTAGACAATATAATAAACTAATGATACTCTCAAGGCACACTTGTTCAAAACAGTAAATTTCAAAACCATATAAGTCACAATAACTTTAAATTACCACCCTCCTTCTCACTTATTTCTAAACCTATTATTTATATAACCCATAATATATAAACTCTTAACAACTTATAATAAAAATTAATTTATAATTGGTATATTAATATTATTAGTTCGATTTATATTGTAGCGAATTATTAATAACTCTTAAAAACTGGTATTAAAAATATTTAAATATTATAATATGTCTAATTAACTAATGTATATTTATTATTTATATATTAATTATCAAGTCCATTTATTTTATAATTTCGTCAAATTCATACTTTCTGTAATCTATTTTATATATTTATTATCACCTAAATAATATTTTATATCACACTAAATAAAATTAAACACTAAATGTTAACTTACACACATACTGCACGGAAACATCAACATTTCAGTTCTTAAAAATAGAACTGCCATCACTTAAATATTAAATATATTAGTAGACAATCTAGTTACGTGAATACACTAACCCAGATAGAGAAATAAAATTAATAAAATAAACATCAATGAAAATGCAAATAGGGTCCAAACATATACTATGAAGTTAATAATAAATAATATAATTATAAATAAAAACAACAACAACTTTACCTAACTTAACCATAGTATACTAATACACTTTCACTTCAATATTCAATTTTAATCTTCTTATATTAGTCATTATATTAAATTTTTATATAGATAAATTATTGTAACTCTCAACAATTTATCTAAGGAAATCTACATTAATAAATACTAAAAATTCATAATCAGTTACATAAATATCAACCCATCTTTCTTGATTATTAATTACATCGTGTATTAATAGTAGGTTCAGTTATTTCTAATCTTACATATCATATAAGCGTTCTATACAAGCCGAAAATCATTATAATTTTTAATGGTCAGTCCTAAATGTTCAGCCTTGTAATCAGTCATCTGTGTTCACAAGTGACTACCACTGTTTTTCATGAGTAAATACAATGGACAAAAAACCATACAAACATCGCACTCGCCACCTCTTTACAACAAACTTTCGGGAAGCTTAACTAAATGCAATCGTAATCTACTTCACCCAAACAAAAAATATCAGCAGCCTTCTTCCTGCCTAACTAAACTGATCCTATGTGTCGTACTTGAGGTTTAGTATAAAAATCAGAATTACAAATTGAAAATCCAACTTCAAAAACATCTAACAGGTACAAGGTCAAATATTGTAATTTCTGCCCCCTTTCCATCAACACACCTTTTAATTCACACACTCACCATCTCCTTCTCATCATTTCACTCCATCATCTACCTCCACCTATGCAATAACCTAAGTTAAGTGTAGGTGTAGCTCCATAAATTAAATAAAAAGCCAAACAGAAAAAGAACGCAGTTGATTTTTATAATCCACTTGAGAGTTATAACATTTAATAATAGAATCGTTCCCTTTACAGGGCGTGACACCAACACCAAATAGTTTAAAAAATTAAAAAAAGCTCTACTTATGTAAGATTATAACAATACACCTTCGGCAAAGATAAAGGCCTTCTTATGTAGTTAACATCAATTTGTATTGTATAGTGAGCATCCATTAGGAACCATCTCTTTTGTTCTATGACATACAAAATTGTAAATTCTACACCTATCTCAATACGCTATGTTCACTATTGTTGCAGCCCATCCCTTTCACCCTTCTTAATTATCTCTACGACCTTCTCTTATTTCTTACGATATTCTTATCCTAGTTCTATATTGTGTGGAAATACTCCCTTATCATCAGCTGTAGGTTATCTATTTATCTTTTTAATTGAAAGTAGTCCAGACCAAAAGGCTCCCGGAGGTGTGAGTCTCTATGAAAAGCATTATAATGGTCATAGTAGCTATAGCGCTGCTCCGAAGACGTATCTCAGCAATCAAGTCTTCTATAAACCAAACAGAAATCAAGGTAAGGTCTTAGTGTAAGTTACACAATTGTTACGAATACTTTAAATCTAAACAAAGCAATTGTGAATTTTATAAACTTTAAGTTTTATTACTCAGCATTACAATCAAGCAATTGCCAGTCAGCGCGAAATTCCCTTCTGCCAAAGAAAGTGTTCTTACGAAGAGACACAGAATCTGAGCACTCAGGCAGCGACTTATGACTTCAAATACTACATCTACATTCGGATATCTATTTAAGAACAGTGATGGTCAATGTAAGTTGGCACTGAATATACTGCACGTGGCCACACTCCACACGAGACGATCCTTCGTCGTTTCTGCTCCATTCACCTATGGGTTATAGTCTGGGTATTTAGGGTAAATTAATATATATCCTTTACCGAACTTATATCTCATTAATTCAAAAAGTGACCAACTGCACAACCATCCAACAAAGATTAGTCAGCTCCTAATTATTTCAGTTTATCTGGATCTGAAAGTCTAGCCTATTCACAGCCTCCATGTATAAGTAGAATTAGAAGTAGCAGAACATAGATATGTCAAAAATAATTTTCTGGATGAATCCTGTTGCAGACTCGAGAATTAATAATCGAAGCCCCTATAATAAGAAATCCACTAAAACTGTCCAGCAATCCATAATGCCTCTTCTTTATATATAACCCCGCTCTGCGAAAGAATCTCAATTCTTTGAAACCCCGTTTATGGTCGATTCTTAAATTCTACAAACCTACTAAGTTTTTACAATCCCGCATTGTCAACGTTACACTATGACTAAAGTTCTCTAAGTTAAATCAAACTTCCTAAATGAATATTTCTTCGAAAAAGACCACGCAATACATATGAAATACTGCACTAAGACTTATATCCTATAATACTAACAATTACCTTATCAACTTTTTATCGATATTTTTGAATTTTTGTCCAGCCTTGCCCCAAACATTCTCCCAAACCCTTCTTTATGTTGTATGGATATTATAGAAGTTAAATAATGAAAAATATAATTTTTTTCTTACTCTATCTGAGATCAAAACTATCTTAAAAATTTATTCATCATTTGTAAAAAAATGTACTACTTAATTATATTTAACTTTAAATAATGTTTAAATATTATTACAAATACTCTAAAAAAATAATTATTTTAAAATAAAACATTTCAATAAATATTTTATCATAAAAATAGCCTAAAAGAACAAATATTAAACCATAACCTTAATAATTAAATAATCATAAAGAATAAAAAAATCTAATGTAAAAAAATATAAGTAATGCATCTTAACTATCCAACTACATAGGCCTGAAAATTGATTTGATCAGTAACATGAGAAGTAAGGAAAAAAACTATATCAAATTCTATTCTAAACTTTTACTAATATCCTCCAAATAAAAAATGGTAATTTGGAAATTAGGACATCGAAACTGAGCAACAAAAATTTCAAAAATATCACGTAAAATCTAATTGTGTACACTAATTTAGGTAACATGGACCAATGCTAGTGCATATTCAAGTTGCCGTCGAGTCGAAAAAATTCTGGAATTCATACTAAAAATGTTTCATAAACATGAATTTTGAAAAATTGAAATTACTGATAAAGTCTAGACTAATTGAATCATATCAATCACTAAAGATAAAATATAAAACCGACGAAAAACAACGTATTAGAGGTGACAAATAATAACACAGTTTAGAGTTTATATATAGTGTATCAACAACAAGCCTGTAGCTAATAAAAATTTCCATAACCTTCCTATGCCCAAAGTTTCAAACATTATTATAATAGAGTAAAGATGAAAGAGAGATTAGGCGTCAAGCGCCGGAAATTGGCTATAAAATCTCTCAACCCCCCCTCCACCTCCCTGCTCCTAGTCTTCAGTCGATGTCTATGAAATACTATAGTTTCGTATATTTTTACCTTCAGACCTTACGCGATGGAAGAGCGAGAGGGGGGGGCGGTGGAAAGAGACAACAATTTTTATAATTCTTCCTCTTACTATTATGTATATAAATCTTATCAATTTATCGACATTTTTATTAAGATTCAGTTAAGCCCCCTGGAAACGATTCATAAATAGTAAAAATTAAAATGAAATAAATGAGACAAAATTAGTGGGGGAACAAAATGATTTTATGAGTAATAAAATAAGCTTTCAGAGTTTTTTATTTTTGAGTTTAACCATAAGGAACCTTCAAATAGAGTAAAATAGAGTAAATACTAGACATCCTGCAAGTTCTTAACTTCACAAACTCGCAGTATGAGCTATCCATTATAAAATTAACCGGGATTCGAGTAAAATAAGCTATAATAAACGGGGTGCTCCACTTTACCAATCGAGCTCAAACATTTGTAAATCGCAGTAATCAAGCTAAAGCTCTATATGACTATCCTCTATTCACGTAGCAAAATTAAAACAATCAGGTGTAGTTGAAAAGATTTCATCCATAAGATACATATCATCAATCTACTACATAAACAACTCTCAACTAGATATAATATCAAAGAAGATGGGGCGTAGTAACTGCACAAAAATAATGTACTTATAACTTAATGTTTTCAAAAATCTGTTTGTCACTGAAGCATACTAGTCCTGGGAGCTCCACTTAACACATAGTAAAATAAAATAAAATTTTACATCTGTATTAATATATATATATATTAAACTTTGTTTTCTTTTAATTTTTAACATGTTTCCTTTTCTTTGAAAACAATTTATTTAAAACGAAAAATAATAAAAATATATACCTTCTAAATTTTAATTTATGGTTTAACCAACATGAGTGATATATATATACTATTTAGTTTTTAATATTAATATATATAATGTTATCTATATATATATTATATGTTATACTCAAAAATAAATTTAAGAGCTTATAGACGGAGAGAAACACGGATATTGTACAATTTGGCTCAGCTAATGATCAATAAATGACTCTAAAAATCAGGTAAATTAACACTTGATATATATATATGCAACCAAAAAATGTGTGTAATGACTAGTAATAAATAATATGTTAATATAATTAATAATATATAAATATTAATATACAGGTACATCAAATATAAGAGTATAGCTACACAGAAGACATCGAAATCGAAAATAGATTAATTAATTAAAATAGAGTAAATAAATAACATATAAATAAACAATATAAAAATTTATATTAATAAATAAATAATTTTACCCTCAATGTTGTAATTGAATTTTATTAGCTAATTTAATTTGCTTATCATTATTTCACTAATAATATTATTAACATTTATATATTCATTCTAATACTGAAGATTCTGCCCTTCATAATTCGTTTCAATTTAGAACACGTCCCACCAAATGAGCACCAATTCTATCTATACAGTCAAATTATTATTCATTAGAGTTCATTTTCATTATATAATTATGTTTTATTTACTTGTTAAATCTATTAAATATATTTATTATTTATCTAATTAAGTATTAATTAACATTGGTACATTATATAGTAAAATATTTATTCAAAATCATATGTTCACATAAATGAGATGAAATAAAATAAAAACTATGAATGCTTATTATATTCCCATATCGGGCCCACCTTGTCTAAAAAACAAAGAATTAATTACCGAATAAACAAATTCACTCAGAATGAAAAATTAAATTTTAAACTACTTGAAAGTATTTTTGAAAAATTAAAGGTGATAAAGAACTCCTCAAAAGTTGAGAATAATAAAACATATACTTTAAATAATTAATCCTAGATATAGTAAGATATTGTTACAACCGATAATTATTATAAATAGAAGAAAAGACACACAGCTAACTTATATGAGGCACCGTGCCCTAGGTAAAGAAAGCTCTCAGCTAAATAAATTCAGGATGTATGAGTATTCTTATTTTTCTAAAACAAAGTTGCCTTTATTATTATGTCTTTAATTGATTTAAAGTAAAATTAATAAAGTTGACTTCATTTAGAAGGAAAACAAATGAGCCCCAACCACATTATCATTACTTTTGTGAAATATAATATGAAAAAATATCGTACTACAAAATATTTTGCTGTTATTGCAAAAATAAATTAACACTTCTTATCTGTCTTATTTTCCTTTGTTAATTACTTAATATTATTTATTTTATAGTAATTAAACATGTTATTTATATAATATAAATAAAAATTTCTTATTTTCAACTTTTCTTTATATGTAATACTAATAATTATTATATTATATTATCTATCAACTTCCCTAATGGTTGGCTATTACATTATGGATTTGGAGGTGAGCTTCACTACAGCCCCTAGGAAGTCCACATATAAAAATACGAGATAACGCCAACTATATTATATATAAATATATTATTATTATATATATATATATATTATTAATAAATAATATCTAAGTGAGGTATACCAGTATCCATTGATAAATGAATTATAACCTTAGTAGGATGCAAATGTATTATTATAATATATATATATATATAAGTTATATATATATATATATATATGATATATAATATATATATATATATTATATTATAATATATATATAAATATATATATATATATAATATATATAATTATTAATATAATATATATATATATATTAATATATATATATATATATATAATAAATAATATATATATATAATATAATATTATTATATATAATATATTAATTAATAATTATATATATATATTAAGGCACTTATTACCATATATAAATAGTATTGTTACATAAAGAGACATAATATCAGTAGACGAAACTCCGTCAGACACTAACTGAGCCGTTCTTGTAGCTCGTCACTTAATTGTTGCGAACGGGTTTTATATAAGACAATTTAAAATCTCTTAACTATCTATCATATATTGAATTACAGCCGTAATGGTGATGTTATTAATGAAAGTAATATCACAGCCCTCAAGCATTCGCACCTCACCACAGCCACTAAAAATAGAAAACGCTACTCTCATGAATTTTTGTGTGATCGCTCTCGTGTTCTTCTTCCTCCTTATCCACTCGTCATAGTTGTTAGTGTTAGAAGTATTATATTAAAAAAAAATTTCTTATTCTAGTGTCTTCATAGGTCTCACGCGTAGCGAGTCGGAGGACAAGGAGAGTTCGTACGAAAGTCCACATAACCTGAATATCAGAATATACAACCACTGTATGCGTGAAATATTCCAGAGAAGGATCTGAGTGCATATTACACTAATACTTTTCCGCGCATTAAAATACTATGATGATATTGCTACCTTTATTAGTGCACAGATAGAAAAGAAGATTGGTATTTTGCACCTGAACACTATGCCTTGAAGTATAATACGAAAAAAAATCGATACATATGAGTTAGGTTCGATATATATCGGCTAATTTTAACTATTACATATTTATAAGTGAAAAACTTCTAAGTATTAATTTACATATATAGAATGTATATTAATATATTATTTTATATATTTCACTCCTATTATGCAACCATTCATCATACTCGTAAATAGTATTTCTTTTTTCTATATTATATATATATATATATATTAATATAATTTATAGAAAGTTAATTAACTATTTATATATTAATTATATATAATACTAATATTATTATTATAGCACTTTATCTACTTAAAAGGAAGTTACGAATAAAGTACATTAAATTATCGAAAAATGCAGATCTACTGCCGAGTGCAGCCTGCCAGCTGTCAGTATATAGACTAAACAACTTTGTTCCCACATATAGACCAAGATATCGAATAGATGCTTTTTCAATCGCTACCGGCAGAGTTGCTCGTTGTATTTTTTTATCATGTTATAATTTTTTATATTAGTAATAATTTTAAAGTACTATTTCTCTTGTAAGGTTTTGATTCGCTTGTTTTAAACTAGGGTTATCGGAGCTGATACTCAGATGAGTACCAGAAGAGACCTGACTCTTTTATCAATCTTTGCTATTTAATATCGTGTGGAGTATTTCCTTTAGTAAAAATAAAATTTGTATATGTTGGCAATAAACTTGTACCCACTATATATGGTACTGACAATAATAAATACGATTTATAAAAAATATACGATTAACAATTTGTCGTTCTATATATATCCGTTTAATTCCCCTACTTTAATATAAAATAGTGTGACCAAGTTCTAATTATATATTATAATTTTATATATTTAATTAGATGAATTAACAGATATGGTCTCTGATATGTCTATATATTTAATATATATATAAGTTAAGATATATAATAATATAAATAATAATATTAAATAAATAATTGTTGAAATAATAGAGACGATTATCGAAAATAATTTAATCAACATCAAAAGAGTGTGTGATATAAATACTGACAAATTCTATTACTTCCATTTAGTCTTCAAAATTAAACTTTTTCTACAATAAAATATATATTAAAGTTTTGTTTATAAAATGATTATTTTTAATTACTCAATTATATATATATATTATCATTAATTATTAATTATATTAATATTAAATAGTTTTATAATATAATATTTAATTTAAATATAAATAAATTATTACTAAATTATAATTTTACTATTTATATATTTGATTAATATTTACTTATATAGGTAAGTAAGATAATAAATGAAAGCGATAATTAATTAAATCTGTTAATAATAATTAAAACTTAAATTAAAATGTAAAAAATAATAAAATAATTTTTTTAATAAATTAATAATAATAATTAATAATATTAATTAAAACAAAATTCTGATACTAACCAAGACAACATTACAATACAATTTACAATTATATTATTATATTATTATTATATTATTATTAATTATTATAATTATTTATTATTATTATATTATTATTATTCATTAATATTATTATATTATTCATTATTATTATTATTCCAGTTATTACACAGTCAACACACAAATTTTCCGGTGCCTCAATTGTTACTCTGTGTTGAGCATAAAATTTTTCTAATAGTTGGTTCTTATGTTTCTGTAATTTTATTAATGAGATAACAAGAACATACACCAATGCTCACACATACTACACGACCTGATGTGCTTGACTTCTGAAATTAAATGTTTTTAGCCCTCTTAATTACTCCAACTACCGGCATAAATTAATGATTATGATTTTTAGGGTGATTACAATCGTATTAAAAATTTAAAAAGAAATATGTGAACTACATGAAAATCTTTTTATATTAATAATTTAACTAGCTATGTAAGATAGTGACTAAAAGGGATCCAATGCATGAAAACTGAATATTCGAACATATAGTTAGTCAATTACTTCAACATCAATTGCAGTACAGGCCAGACGATTTTCCACCATGTAGTACTGTATTTTCACTCATTGCGCATATATATTACTTGATGAAAATTCAAATAATCCAAGCTCTATACTTTACATATATCAAGTTATGATAAAGGAAATCTGCCAAGGTATTCTCTGAATAGCGATTATAAATATGGGCTAAGTGCATAGTGCGAGTATCTTTAAGTCAAACTTCGTGTTCACAACCAAGTTCAATATATGAAAAAGTGATAATATATCACTACACCAAAACAACCATTTATACCTGAATTATCTGTTCATTCTCTCCTTCTATTTCACTTAATGAAAAAAGTATTAAACTATAAGACACCAGCAAGATTGAATTAGCAAATGGTTCATAATGATCCTCGAATGTTTCCAATTCAAACTTCTTGATATTTCGATGGGAATCATCTTGTTGTAATTTTTCGCTATTTTTGAATTAAAGAATTGGATTAAGAATTGGCATAGGCCACATGTCCAATTTATCAGTTATAATACCTGATACTCAGCTCGTTCTCCCACCATAATATGAACTGGATGAGAACTTGCACAACTATATCGAGTCTAATATTCACATATAACTCTGTAAAATATACCATACTCACATAAATGCAAACCACGGAATTCAAAAATATTGCCCCAGAAGAGAATCCCCTTGCATATGTTGAACACTAAAACCCTACTATGTGGAAGAAAAATATAATGACATAAAATTACGCGAATCTTTCAGGGGCCGTAATTGCTACCCACCATCATGAGAACTATCTAAGAACTGAATATCTTTTAAATATCTCCCTCTAAAAAACTTAGTATGTACGGGGTCGTTGTTCCTGCTGAATTGCTAGTCATTCTTCCTAGAAATGTATGTTCAATTGTGTCAAACAATTCAAGTGTCATAATTCATGTACATCCATCTATTTCGAGTACAATAAAAACATGCCTAGAATATTTTTATTTTAACTGTAAATGACCTTGCAAATCTTGAGAACTTATGCATGAGAGTTGCGCTCCACTACCTTAACTAATAGGAACACAAAGGGTATGTTCTACATTTTTTTGAAAATTTAATACGCTCAACTGACAACGATTTCGCTTCGAGACTTACGAAAAAACCATTTTATTAGAGTAGTGTGAATAATTAGAAACAAAGAAGTGAAGAAATAGTTACACATAAATATTTTCTAAGCTTCAGTTATAATCCACCTAGATTCAATCACAAGATTTTCATGGGCTTGTACGAAATCGGAGGCAAGATGAGCATCTTTATTTTACGATAGTATGAATCTAAAAATGACATAAATCTCAAACAGAAAAATTTTTAAATATAAATTTCGAATATTAAATATTTTTTTTTTAATATATCAATTGTTCCAACAAGAAAACATAATACCAAACTCACTTTATTGGTCAAGTATAACCTAGTGAGCAAATGACAATTAAAGCAGAAGCTATAGATAATCGTTGCACTCTGCAAGTCAAAACGTTACATAGCACCGTAACAGCCTCCATAAAATTTACTAGAATAAGTTTTGATCATCATGGAATCAGCGCGAAAATTTTAATTTATGATGTATTGTACCAATATTCGAACACGGATATAATTCAATATATAAATACACATTAATACTTTAACACCCATTTCCAAAGGAACGGATCTAACGGAGTCTCTGGGAAAACCTTGGGGAACAGAGCGGACTGAGCGCACAACAAGGTCTCCCTCCCAACATAATTCACGCATGAAAGCGCCCTGGGATACCGTTACGAACTCTCTGACTAAATCGTGGTTAGCCGTATTATTCGTACCTGTATAGTTATATCTTATAAACATATAATACAAGATATAACATATGTCTGTATAACCTTCCAATTACAAAATTCTGGTATAGTTGATGGACTATTGCGAGCACAAATGCTAAAATCTAAAAAACAAAAGAAATATATATAATATAAGCAAATATATTATCGATCAATAATATTAAAATGATTATCCATCCATTCTTCACAGTACACAGAGAATAAGTTAGCGTATCCCTCCGAAAAACAACGTTTTCACTGCAGGGGCTATAGAAAGCTGATGAAGTTAATTCTGTAAGTTGTTAGTTGAGTTTAGCTAGCTGACCATAAGGAAAATAAGATTATACGAGAATTTTAATTGTCTATGTTACTCAAACATATAAAAACTATAACAAAAGCAAAGAGTTGATTGTAGAGGGCACCTTTGAGAAACTCTCAGATCTTTTTTGTTGTTTTCAGTTCATTGTCTATCACCATCATCAGATCTTATACCACAACTAATTATTGTCTCAGTTAAATGATATGCAGAGCGGCGAATGATTATGCACGCACCTGCTTTTTACCTCTTTATTTCGTACAGATTCCGCCAGCACATATTCTATCTTATTCTGGATAAGCTATCTTTTAGACAGCGACGCTTACAATAGGATCGCGAGGAGACACTGATTGTGACACTCGACACACACAATTGATATCTCGCTCTGAAATGGTAGGTTGTTCTCCACCGCATAGCTGTATAAGCACAACAGTTCCTCTGCACACACATATCCGCGCGATCACCTATCGAGATCTCATCCGATAGACATCCGAGTGCTCGCATAAATGCGTGCGATGATATGTCGTTATACTACTTACCTATCGCTTATACTCTCATGTGTGCTATAATCGGACTCGTTGCTTCTCCTAATTTATGGAAAGGTTTTCCTAATTTGTCTTAATTCTGATCGCGAACCTCGCTACGAAGACTGTCTATATCTTCTCACCCAAATGCAGAGGTCCTCTATTTAGGAGATTTCAACGTACATCACACTCAATGATTATACATCATATATCATATATATTCAGCATATATATAATATATATATATATATATATACTATAGTATATAAATATATAATAGTATCCTCACAGTCACCTACTTATTACTCTATAGCTAGCTACAATATATATATCATACATTATACAGATGGATGGGCACAGGTACATGGTGGAAATTGGTGGGGTTGATACCTTATCTCGGTACTTTGTGGAAAGTCGTTTGGCGATACGGTACTCGGTACTGTATTACCGGTACATGGATACATCGATACATTCTTCATATATGTGAAAAACAATTACTGTAAAATGCGAATTTCAATAAATAGTTATTAATATTACTAGATGGCAAAAAGATTTATGTTGTTTCTGTGATATCTTTTAGATATATATATATATATATATATATATATACTCATATTATAATAGTCACCGAATATAAATATATATATAATTTATATATATATATATATATATATATATATATATATATATTTATATATATATATATGCACAAGGAACATTTCCGTAATGATGGAATTATTATTATTAAACTTGTTGGAATAAAAGGTGTCTTAATTAAATCGGAGAGTTATATTTGCTAATTATTATAGGTTATCGCGTATGCACAGTTATTTTTGCTCATGAACCTTCGAATTTTCAATAAAACGTGTAGTTCGAGGCTGAGAAATTGGCATTTTAGTGCAGAAGTTATGTAGGTTATCATTGAGGACCGTCATCCAGATCAAAAACTTTGTTTGCTGGCAATCCCCGCGGCCAAGATATTTTGCAGATAACCGAGTAGGTTAGTGTAACTTCGAATCACGTTTCAGAAAACGGGATAATGGGGGCTTACACAAGCCCGGCGAGTATAAATCCTCCATTGGGAAAGAGCATATCAACATATTATGATTAAGTATTTAATATTACATGTTCTACTATTGTCAACAACTAAATTATGAATTTCGAAGGTAATATGACACCCTACTCTGTTGGGGATCGGTATTCCAGTATTATCGCACAACAGTCAGCGGAGCACTTAAGAATGTATAATCGTGTGTCTTAACACAACTATTTAATTGTAACATCCGATCACACTATGCCTAAAAATATGTATACAACCCAGGAACTGACGGAATGGGTTGAGGCGTTTATATCGGAAGCAAGAATCCCACAGAGCTACGGACGTAGATAGGACGGAGACTAATCCAGATGGTTTTAGAGCCGGCATGCCCACACTATAATGTTACAGATTTCGTACACAGGTACACTAATAAGGTTCGACCAAACTGACCATTCTCGCCACAGAGTCACCCTCCCCACTCCCGTACCCGACTGACATGGAGTTGGACGTTCTATTGATACACGGAGCACCCAACAACTTACTTACGACAGACAGAAGAAACGGTACCGTGCATTCTACATATGTACACATTTTTCATTACAGAGCAACACATAGTGCACGGTCTGCATCCCGGCGATCCCGGACGTTGTTTGTAGTTCTCTTCCAATATGTTCCATGTTTTGACAATAAACTTGACGCGCAGCTTCGTATTTTGTGGAACGGTTGAGGCCAGGTTTACCAATATTGGCCCGATTTTATGGGTGAATTATCGGTACTGGACGCGAGAAACACCGCATATCACTTACAGCACGCGACACCAGCAGTTAACTCCATAAATTTGGTGTGTGGAACTGCCTAGAGAATACTGCATGATCGCCGCGACACGTTTATCCATAGAAACCTTAGACTAGCGAATGAAATCAAGAATTTCTGGCACCACTACTTTGTCAGGACCCTTCCTCGTGACGTACATTACAGGAACCACGTCACGAATGTTGTACCACCAGCACATGAGGATGTCCAGCACATACGCAAGGCTGTGCAACACTCAGTCTAAACGTAACACACCCCGGTAGGTGGTAATAATTATATATATAACACGGTGCGTCATTATTCGATGGCCTTCTAGATATCACCTAGGGATCCTTACTCAACTGGAACTACTGTGCCAACCTGAAGAACACCGAGATCTATGGTGGGGTACTACAAACACCGTAGCTTTCGACTGTTAATGACCTCATTAAGTCGAAATCGCATCTCACGCTAGTCCTATAGAGCTCGACTCCCAAAAATGTGCTACATTGGCATACATGGACAAGGGTTTGGACTTAACACGACATGCGAGATGAACCTGCTTATGGAATAAGAACAGAACATTTCGAGCACCGCCGAATATTTTTATAATGTATATGCACAATAAATAACAGAATGAAAGAATGTTATCTCACTATTACAATATACACACTCTCGAGGAAAGGATTTCTATAAAATCTATGAATCCGATAATCACATCCATTACTGTAATGTAACTTGCTCACAATAAAACGGAATGTGTATACAGACTATAGTAAATTTTTATATATATATGAGACCAGAGAGATGTTATTATAACAACATAAAATCTATATAGTTAAACCTAATATAAAACGTACGCTGTACTAATGGGGGTTTCAAGTGTCCCCTCATTCACCATTCATAATCACTCACTAATTGACAACTAAGCCATTTATAATTAGGAATACAATAAATTTTCACCTTTGGCAGCAGCACGTATTTATACCCACAGAGATGTATTCTCGAAACGTTAGATAACAATTACCATTCTGATCGAGTAATAGTACTTTGTCTCTTAATATCTATGATTTTGTCTTGACAAATGACATGCAATTATAGAATTAATCGTAAACCACACGGTTTTACTCTGATAAATATACAGATTCAAATGAGCAATTCGCATACTGGACCTTTTTATTCCTACAGTTTCTTAATAATTGACATCATTACGGAAATTCCGTTGTTGCAAATTAGCCGAGACCACACACACACATACACACACACACACATATATATATATATATATATTCATATATAATACTACCTCAATTATTATTACTATAGGTTACTCATATAATGAGCTCATACTATATATATACTATATACCGTAAAATCTGCCAGGCTGTTATCTATTGAGCTATATTGAATCTAAGGCATTATAAATGGCATGGCAACAGAATAAACTATAACATTAAAAATAAGTTCTATATTATATATTACTGACCATCTGACGAAGACCTATATGATTGATGTACCAAATACGCAAAGTATATGATATTAGTGCAAAGGCCAAATTAGTTGGTGTTTTGCACACTTTAAAAAGTCAGAAGTTAAAAAAATGCTAGAGTCAGAGCTAGAGATTAATATACGGCGAGGGTGTGTATAGCAGTCACTTTAGATGGCTAAGCATTGGAAACTATCAGAGTAAAATGAAGTGCAGTAGGTCTTACAGGAGGTTCCCTCCCCGTGTCCGAGCACCAACCCGTGAGTGCTGGAAATATAAATCAATGATCTTTATTCTCTAGTAACAAAAGTATATATAAGCATTGGGTTATTTTTTGTATAGTAAACAGAATAGAAGGCATCTGGCAGTATGTAGTCATGGAAGTATGGAAATTTGCAGGACAACTTTTTTCCAGGCTCATTTCTAAATTAGTCTTTATGAAAATCTTTCGGTTCGACTACGGATCATTACAACATTTTATAAGTTCATGAAGATACTCTCAGTGTAAAATCAAGCGGGTGTTCGTTATAATGATAATTTCGTCAAATTTATAAAATAGTATGATTTGGAGGCCTGCTTTTTCATATAATAATTTAAAACAAAGTTTTTACCACCAGAATTATTAATAAGTAACATTATTCGATATAATCTTCTAATCTAGTAAAAAAAAAAAAATTAATTTAAGTACAAAACTTTTTCTAAATTTAGGTTAAGCGAGGCCATGATACACCCAAAAAGTTGTACGATTAAAAGTAACCGATGTTTTGTCTCACCGTTACATAAAATTTGATTTGGGCGATTACCGTTACATCGGACTTTTTCAAAATGTTGGGCGATACCGGGTATCTGTAACAAAAAAGTAATCGCCCGATACATGTACCCGGTACATGTACCACGGTCGATGCCCATCTCTGTTAATATAATAGGTATATATATATACTTTACAAAGATTAGAGGTTTAGGATAGTATCGTATGTAATAATTTTAAACTGACAAAGTTATATAAAATTAGTGATTCATCTTAGTGAATGGTAATCTGTACATATCGACTTCATATATGCAAGTATTGACATTCGACTTCCCACATACACTAAATATATGACTCAATATGTCAAAATAACTTCGAAGATGGTTTAACTCAGCAATACCTATATGCTATTCAATTTTAGGATTATATATTAATTACTCTAAAAATTTCAAAATCATCTATTAACTTTTTTCAAACCTTATATATTTATAATATATTATATATAATATATATATATATAATATATATAGATAATTATAATATATTATATAATATTATATATATATATATTATATATATATATATATAATTATATAATATATATATATATTATATAATACTATATAATTATATATATTATATATACAAAGGTGGGCACTGTTAATGAGAAAGGGTTACGCCGTTAATCCTTTAATCGTTAACAAAAAAAATTAACGATATTTAACCGATACCGATACCGTTTATCGGTAAAGAATGTAACGGTAGTTAACGTTAATCGTTACTACGTAAATCGTCTCAAAAGATGTGAATAAGTTAAAATATATGAAATATATTTCTAAATTTAAGAAAAATGAGAAATGCAAAAGCAACCACTCCCCATTCTTATATCATAATGCTGCAATTTGTAGAACAAATAGAAAATTATTATATTATATATATATATATATATATATATATATATATAATATTACTAGCATTGTTGTATTCATATTATTAGATATTCCATTACTATATTAATCAATAGTCGTAGTTATAATGACTTTAAACTGTAAGAATGCAAATAATTTATCCTATCAAATAAAGTATATATATATATATGACTAATAAATTTCGAGTTTTAGCTACAATCATATTGCATATAAGTGAGCCTATTAATAAAATAATAATAGTTAAATATAAATAAGTAAATCATATAATAATTAGAGTCACTATGGTCCTATGATTAATTACACAAAGAAATAATAAATAATAAATGAAGTACCCTACATATCATATAATACAATTATATCTGTATCAGACTTAGTGAGAAATTTTGAGTGTGTTGCTACCAAGATACTTTTGCAGCATTCCCGATAGATACTCACTTCCAAAGGAGTACTATAACCCTTTAATTCATTCATTAGATTCAAGTTCTTCAGAAATAAGTTATTAGTAAATAATAGGAAAGTATTATACCAATCTTTAATCTCTTTTGAGAGTAGGATCACGAACTTTTGTGCTTCGGTGTCTGAGCCAAATATAAGACTAATGTCAGCCACACGCGTCGATTTGTCCACACTAATAAAAATGGACATAAAATATACGTGAATAATATCAGCCGATTTTAGACTCTATAAAATTACCTAAAACTCTGTTAGCATATTCTTCTCGACGTTATCCTCGCAAACGTCTTATATCCTCGTGAAAGATGATTTCTCTTCGTCGGTAGCTCATATATTAGAGATCAAATGTTTTATATGAGAGTATTTTTCATCTCAGTATACTTCAAAAACACGAAGCTGATTCTATAGGACAATTTGTTCCAAAGAAAGTCGTTCCAATATTACTGTACTATTTTTGTGTAAATGACTTTACCTACATACACTATTAGACAGCAATTATTTAGACCGATATGAGCTTTTGAATATCTGCTATCTGAGACAGATGTGTTAAGAAACCGTACTATGTGTAGAATCACTTGACCCAATAATAAATATAGAGCGAATAGAGGATGAAGGAGAATCGCCTACATATATCGACAACCTGACTATAGATATTTCTAGAGTTTTTTCAAATTGAATATTAAAGAATAAGTGTCATTCAATGATAAGTTGTTTTTGTTACTTAGATGTTGTTAATTTCGCAATGCTGCACTTAGAAATTTGTTAACAGAAATGGATTTGTAGTCGGTGGAGATATTACTAAATTTTTATACGTAGAATAATTCTTTGTATATTGACAGTAGTTTTGGATTTGTTCGTGGAAAACAAATTTTCAAGAAAAATTTTTGGTGGTGAAATTTTTTAAAAATTTCCTTTTGCAGTATATCAAAAATATTATCTAAGTAAAAAAAAGGTGTATCTTGCCCGATTATACAAGCCCTGAATATTTGATATTGATTGATTGTTTATAAAGACTAAAAAAAGAATGTCAATATTAGGGTGAATCATAAAAATTCAAAAGCTTGAAAAAGTGAAATATTAATTTGTTTTTTATCTACTTATATACCCCACCTTTATACTAAATAAGAATTACCATATGACATATATAAATCCGTATATAGTGAGATACACCGTTTATTCATATAGATAATTTTTTTTATGTATACTTATCAAAAGAAAAATTATTTTAAAAATTTCCGCTATAAAAAATTAATTTATCTGGAAAATTTGTTATCCATAATATAACATAAAATCATAAGCTACTGTCATATATTATATATCAAACGCGAATAACTCCCTTACGCGCGTAAAAAATAATTAATAAGCATCTCTCTCTCGAACTTACAATAATATAGTCGCTGTAAAGATCATATTCTTATAGATACTTGTAAAATTAAATAAGAAAAAAATAATATTAATCTCAATATATATGTCAAATATGTGAAGAATACCTGCAATATTTTATTAAGTAGTATATATGTATGAACAAAAATACGTTGCCAATATGCTTTCTCGAGAATGAGTGAAAGTATAGGTTGGCAATGGCATATGATCTAAACTCTCTGGATTCATATACACTTTTTAGATAATATACCAATCTTTGTATATATATTATAGTCAACTTTTTCACATTTCACTAAAATAAAATATTTGTAAGGAGGAGTTTTGACTAATGAGTCAAAAACATATATATGGGATTTGAAATAAATTGGTAAATAAATACCAAATCTAATGAGACTACAGTAAACAGAAATCTAAACATCTCGAAACGATATGTTTTAGACGATCAGAAAAAGACTATACATGTATGTGTAGTTATAATAGGAGTCAAAATTCGGCTGGAAAATTTAGATATTTTAATATGATTATCATTTTAGGGTAGTGGGTTTAAAAGTGGATTAGCAGTTATGTAAAGCAAAAAATTTAGGTCGCCACTCCCTATTATCCATATTTATATATGTGCATATGAGTGTTATTTTAATAAATTACAACGCTTAATTGGCCCTACTCTTATATTTTTCACGTCAGCAAAAGCAATCATCCTTTTCTGGTCTTCACTTATTTCTGCATAATTTATCTCTTTTCTGAAACTCTCCGTCCTTATACCAAGCTCACGTATCATTTCATTTCAGCGATAAATATTAATTATAGATTAGACAGCCTACAAGATAACTCTTATGCCATGAGTGTGAGAGAAGACGGATATCTCAACTAGACAATAAAAACGCTGTATAAGATAGACACGAACCACACTATCTCTTAGTCCATTGGTGACGAGTAGCACTTTATAGGCACACACTTTTGCAACAAATTGAAGTGCTTATAATAGTCGTTACTTAAATCGTATTCTAAGTAGCTCATTATAATTTCCCTGATTCTACAGGTAATAACTATTTGCTATAAACATCTGCTCATCAATCTAGTACGCGGTATAAGTGATAGCGCTCAGAGTGATATAATTTTAATAACTCGCTTAACGTTAATTCCAAATGTAACTCGTAATAGTCGTTACTTCCATAGTCCGGTAAACCTAAATCCGAATTCTCTCAAAAGTTAGCGAACAACTTACGAGTTCAATTAACGGATTAACGCTTTAAACGGTCGTGTAAATGTCACTGCTGTATCACGCCCTAATATCTTCTATCTATAACTATTTCATTCCTCATATTATGAGTCATACTCTTAACTTCTATTCCAGTCATAAGTTATACTTATAATACTACTCATATCTTCTTTCTGTATAGATATTTCTTTCTACTCTCATTCTCTTCTTCTCGTTGTTTTGCCATGTCCTGACTTCCGTTAACATGCAGATATATTATATATATATATATATTTATATTGTTGGAGTCTCCTCTAATGATATCACAGTAGATGCTTATATGTTATTAATAAATCACTATATTTTAATTTAATGTCTATTATATACCTCATATATATATGAATTTTGTTTTCTATCTTTGCTCATTACATATTCTCAGTTCCTTCATTATTTATATTTCATTATATATTTTTATCTCTCTTTAATTTTAATTTTAATTTTTAACTAGAAATACTTTACAAGATACAAATTTAATTTTTCTTTGAATATTATACAACAGTTGAATCTCATACAATCAGCAATCACACTATCGACTTTGTTCTGTTAATTGAGAGCGAGTTCTTCTCTCTCGCAGGAATGGTGATTATGAGCTTTTTGACAAAGGCTATGAGTTTTAACCGCATTCCGCCGTCTTAACACCTATTTAGCCTCAAGTCAACCCTAAACTCTCCTATTCATTATCTCAAGTTGTCAAATCACTGAGAGAAAATTTACTTCTCTCTCTCTCTGATGTATGATTTGAAATTCTCTGCATCTGTCTTTCATTCCGTTTTTCGAGTGGTTGCTCTTCATACACCCTGAGCTATATCTCATTATCAAGTTCTCACTTTCCTTCATTACAACTCCTTCTCTTCTTCTTCGTAATCTGCTTCTTCCTCTACTTCAATACGCTTCTCTTACTATCATACAAGACTTCTGCTAATCACTATATGCAGACATATTAGTGTTGCTGTCGTCTTTTAACTGTATCTATTTACTAAGTCTTCCTCTCTATTCAGGCCCTATATAATCTGCCATTCATCCAACTTTCTATTATTCCTAACTACGAAAATCTATTACTTAGAATACAGTCAAGATCTAATAATTCTTTTTTAGGTAATTTACCTGTACACAAGACACTATACTGTATTTTCTGTTTTCGATAGGGACACTAAATAATTGTCTATACTTATCCTTCGATGGCAAATAGGAACAATCTGTGTCTCAACACTTTCCAATCACTTTCTGACAGCATATATTCCAGAGTTCTCTAAAAATACACTGTCTTAAATATAGCATTTAATCTCATATATTATATGAATGATAATATATATATTCTCTTCACAGAAAAAGTAATAGTTCAAGTGTGATAGAGCTTAAACCTATGTTTTTAAAATGTTTAAACAATGTTAAAATTATTGGTTCACTTATAACCATGTTGTTACTCTATTTCGAAATGAGTTAAACAAGTGTGTGCGAGAGCGTGTGTATTTAATCAGCATTTTATTGTATATAATGAGCCAAGCCTCTCGATACATGCGCCATTAAATATTATTATTGAGTATATATTTTAGTAAACGTAGCCAAAGAGTTTTATCCGTGAGTTAGTTATTATATATATTAGTTATTATAAAGATTAGTCAAACAGACAGACTTACACATCATATGATGAGATTTAAAGGATGATGACGTCAGCTTATATATATAATATAATAGTATATTGTAGTATATATATAGTTATATGATATCTATATATAAAGTGTAACCTACAATTTAACAGTAACTATTAGTATTATATATAATATATAGGGTAGTAGTTATGAGTAATATACGTTAATTAATATATTAAGTTTACCTTTGTTTAGGAAATTGACAGGCCTTAGTATGGATATATTAGTATTAGGAGCCTGTTATTTATTATGGGTCACTTTCCGTCATGATTGATTTTTGCTGTTTTTGTCTTTTTTTTATACATTTCTAGTATATGATCCTACAGTCAATTTATGGGGTCGAACAAAACTATGGATTCAATAAAAATAATTTTAAGTATAGGACCAGTAACGTTCTCTACGAATTCTCTCACTCAGTTTTAAATTTTCTTCTTATTGTTGCTCACCTTAACATAGAGAGGTGATACCCAAGTGCTATTTAAAGCTCCGCAATATAGATCTGCGGTCAGAGTAGCTTCGAGGGTGCTTCTCCGGCTCTCGCACGAGGCCTGGATCGAAGGACAGATAGATTTATAGGAACTATATGTTCCCCCTCGGGGAGGGTGTCTCTCTGGAGAGCCACACGCCTTTGGTTATATTGTGGGTGGTTCGCGTAGATTACATACGCTCCGCTCCCCACTACGAGGCGATGAGAAATGATCTGTAGATGCGCCCCCCCTCTGTCCCCGTCGGCTCAAGCCCCTTATAATTTCTCTCTTTTTCTTTTTATTTTATTTTTCTCCTCTATTTTATTTTCATTTTACATTTTTGTTAATAAGCTTACACGCTGATTCCAATATGTGTAGTATTATATGGTTTTCTGCTAAGTAGCTCGTTCACTTTTCGACGAATATTTGCATTATGATATAACAAAATTTTTTCTATATTTTTTAGCTTTTACAAAATTTTTGTAATAAGCTTTATACGCTGATTTCAAATATTAATTGGTTTTTCTGTAAGTGTCGTACTTTTGAGATAATTCTACACATTCTCGAATGCTTAAACTTTAAGAGATAGTTGCAAAGAAGTATACGTCTTTGTTAAAAGAAAAATAAAAATAAAAAATGTCACTACTTTAAGGGTGTCTCAAATGAATTGAATGATCCATCCAACCCAGGTACGAACGGACGCGACGGGGTGCGGACAGAACGGGCTAACGCCAACGGACAACGACCAAACGACCAACGGACAACGACAACGGAAACCCAAGAAGTGACAGGAACAGTATACGTCAACAATTATCACCACGATCAAGCCACGAAAGAGAGAGAGAGGTCTTCACGATATGGAAAATCGAGGAGCTCAAGAGAGGAGGCAGGCTACTATTATCTATATCTTAGACCTCTAATTCCGTCCTCTCTATTGAAGTTATTGGGAAGAGTCAATGAATGCAAAACCCATAAGTATATGTCAACACATTTTGGTGTTATATTTAATAGTGTCCTAAAAAGAGAATATTAAGTAGATATAAAATTGCACTCCTTTATACGAGTTCCTTGTTGAGACCATATGAACTCTTATTTTTATCACAATTCTCATAGTGGTCTAGATTAATCATCGATAATTTATTTAGAGGAGCTGTCGAAACTAAACATAAAATTTCAACATTCCCAGTCAAAATATTTGCCGCATTATCGCACAAACATTAGGTTACGAGTTAAAATCGCTTATAATTTATAATCGTATGATTGCTCATAGAGTTCAGTATATAATTATATATCACATATTCTCAAGCCATAAATAGCGCATTCTCGATGATAATAACTCTCTTTATAAGATCAAAATAAATAGGTTTTAGAAAGATAATAGATTCAAGTATTAATTGGGTCCGAGGAGCCGGAGCCGGAGCCGGAAGCGGAGCCGGAGCCACCTGCTGTAGTCACTCTTTGCCAGATTAGATTGCTCTAGTTGCAACAATAAATTTTTTTTAGATATGAAAATTATATGACATAGATAATGTAAGTGTGACATGAACAATTTTTGAAATTCATGAACATTGTTCCAAATGAGAGAGAAGGAAATGGGAGCCGGCATAACAGAGGATCATAGACATCGCAGAAGAAACAGAAGTATCAGAGAGCTGGAAGTACGAGAGTCAGAGAAAGCCCGAGAAGAACGGGTAGTGAGTCTCTTTTCTGTTTATCGAAAGAAATATTTTTTTAGAATATATGAACTGCAACAGATCATTTTCTAACAATGTGAGCAGAATATCCTTACTTAATTCACAGAGAATCCGCGGCGGAACGTGAAGACAGAATGCAGCGCGAGATCCTCGGAGCCGGAGCCGCAAGTACAGAGCATAGCACTGTGGTTATGGAGATTTCTTAGTTATTTTAAAAATACATTGTATTATCCAGATCGATAGTATATATTTTTTTATCGCCGAGTAATCAGACGTACTGTATATCAGGGAAATATTGTATCACAAAATATAGATAGACGAGGAAAAACCTATTAATCATATTACACTGCATCTCAGTAATGAGGTGAAGATCGGAGCACCGAGGCAGCCAGAGACAACTCTCTCGAGAGAGGAACCAGGGTAGAAAGCTGTGATGAACCGAGTCCTGTTCGGAGCCTAGGTGAATTATTGAACTAGCTATACAAAAGGGAGAATATTTCTCTTAGGATAAAAAATTGTATTAAACACCAGAAAGAAAGGAGCCGTAACCCGAATCATTTTAACTACCAATAGGACTCTGCATGAATCCTTAAGATCCTGATTACCCGGAGAACTCCACACGAGAGAAGTCGGAGTGTCCGGAAGTTCGCACTAGCTGGTGATGCTCTGAAGCTGCAGCTATTGATTGTTGTATTTCACGCAAAAAAATTTATCTTGTTAGAGAGTAACAAATTTATTGCCAGAAGAAGTGCTGAAAGTTCAATTGTCCATGAGGGCATTAACTATAGCATGGTCTTTGTTACTCATTTTCTGATCTTAAAGGGATTATATTTAGCAATTCAGTTCAAACTTAACAATTTCCAAACAATTTTAATATTAATGAAAAAATCGTTAATTAAAGATAGAGAGACAGTAGGCTGAGTCGATAAAGAAGACAGTGGGGTTGAACTCGGTTTCCAAATAGTTGCACTGAAGTCCCCTAATATAAAGTAATCACATAGTTCTGAGAGATCAGCGGGAGAGGTCGAGGAGCGGAGACACGGTGAGTCTCGAAGTGTGATGCTCGATAGTTAGTCAGAGCTCGCTGCAAAGCTAATCGTCAGCAACCGATAATTATGTGTTTTCCGAGCGAAGAATGACCTTTTATTAGAGAGTTAAATCAATAATTATTGACGACAAAGAGTCTCGCACACATAAAAAAATATTTAACTTATCTAGAAGTGCTATGATAACCTTCGTTCCAGTTATACCACGAAGGAAGCACGAGAGAAACAGAGTATGAAGATTCGCTGGAGGCACAGGAGGCGGAGAGACCAGCTGAATCTGGGTTATCTTTATGATAATTGCTTATCAACAAAAATTTACTATGTTTATGTGTTAAGAAATTTAATGCTACCGACGAAATTAGTCCGCTTTCATGAGAATACATGGGAATTTTCACCAAGATGTTTTTGACGTAAGTTAGTTCCAGTGCTCTCTTGATGCTGAGATGACACACTCGAATCGGCTACACGAGATCCGAGAGCAATGTCGCGAATCTCGGGAAATTATCTCTGATCCACTGGGAAATTTTAAAAAAATAAACAAACATTATAAAAATTAAACCAAAGAAATAGAGATTTTCTTAATAAAACATGATATTTTGCACAGATTTCAAAGACGTTGTCACATGGAAGTAAACAAAAGTACACCCTTTCAATAAATTAGTCTGCTTTTCTTCAGAATCGCTTAAGGCGCGATCCAGAATTCGGAGGAGTCAGTTGAGGTCCACGAGCCGGATTCAAAAGTCGGAGATAAAGTCGGAGCCAGAGTATGATTTTCTTCGAAAAATATCTTTTTAGGTGAAAATTTTTATTGATAGAAGAGACGGCTGCTAAGAACAATTTTCTCAATATAGTTCAGTCCCCTATAACGCCTCTAGGTGGATCCGGAGCAGCGAAGCTCGTGACGGCTCGAGTCCGAGAGAGGACTTGCTTAGTTTCATGAATGGATATATTTTTTGTATAAATTGTCTGTGTCACGGTGAACAACTTTATTGCCAGATTAGACGTACTCCGTAAACAAAAATTTTTCAAATTATATTCTAGAAAATCTAGTCTATCACTCTGTGAGCGAAAGTGAGAGTCGGCATATGAAGACGTGTAGGCGGGAGCCGATGCTGGGAGTCACGGTATACCTGAAGCATGGGTAATGGACCGAATTTCTTGCAAAAAGAATGTTTTTTTAAGGTGAAGTTATTCAGTAGTGATTAAGAATGTTTGAATCAAGTCCTTTCAAAGCTGTTGAAGTTATATGGCACATTAGGATCCGGATGCCATAGATTCGGAGCCATATTTATCTTCATCTTTGGGTATATATTCGAAAAATTTTTTTTCTTAGTAGGAATATTATGTTTGTACTGAAGATGAATTCAAATATCAAGATGTACCAGAACAGGACTTTGCTGAAACAATTTATCAAATAAGTGCAGAATCCTTAATCGGAAACCGGATCGGAGTGGAGCCGGAGCTCGAAGTCGGAGGAGAGTAATGAATTTTTTCGAGTTTATTATAGAAAATATTTTTTATTTGTGTACAAAAATTTTACTATGTATTTACGAGAGAACTGTGCTAGAACAACTCCTTCAAATACTGCAAAAAGGAAAAACCCTGAGTCGAAATCCAGACAAGTCCGAGAAGCAATCGATATCAAATTCGTGTTCCTTTTGTGAACTGCGAGAGAGAGCCACGGAAGCTCACGGTATGAGACCGAGATCACGTAGGTATATTAATTTCCCTCCAAAAATAATGCTTTTAAGTTAGCAATATCAGAAAAAATGTAATTTGCCAGATAAAGACGTGTTAGAAACAATTATATTTATCAATTAGTTATACAATTAAAGAAATCACTTATTAGCGGATCCAAGGAGAATCAGAGTATAATCTTATATAGAATCCGGAGTAAGCCGTACTTACCGGAGACTCGAGGTTCACTGAGTTTATAAATTTTATTATTAAAAGAAATATTATTTATTTTAAGAAATATGCGATTTATCTGAAAGTAAAGAATGTTGATCTCGAGAATTCATATATTTCTAATAGTTGCAAGTGAACCTTTTGATTGCAGAATCTCGGATCTCGAGGAGCCGGATAATACCCGGAGAGTATATACCTACGATCTAATATTCGCTTATAATATATTTTTTCACAAGAAAAATTTTATTAGTTTGAAAAAATATGTATATTATGTCCATAAGTATATATTTAAGACTTAGTCTGTAACTCAAAATTTTCAATATGTATATATTTCAGTAATAATAAATGAACCTTAGTACGAGATTACCGGTCCGAGGCAGTATTCAGTAAAACCTAAGTACTATGAGAGTTTTAGAGAGCCGGATCTCCTGATTTTGCTAAGATTTATCACACATTGTTTTCCCACAAGAAAAAAGTATTTTTTAAGTGACCAGATAAGTAACAAACTTTAAGATTTGCCGGAAAGACAGTGCCTTAGAAGCAAAGCCGAGTTCTAACATTAATCGGACTTTTAGAAACCCTCTTCAGTTGGGATTCCGGAACCGGAGTCGGAACACGGTAAACGGCGCCGGATTCTGGGTATAATTTTGTTACCTACTATAATATTTTTTTGGTAATGAACATAGTATTCGCCCAATTTTTTTATAGGTAATGAGCGCTGCTAAAACGCAATTTTTCAAATAGTTGCAGACTAACTCTTAGTCGGCGATACCAGACCTGATCTGGGAGCATCCAGCCTTGAGTATGAAACGAATAACCGATAGAAAAATCGGATTCTGGGCATGAAATTTTACAAAAAAATATTTGTTGTACGTAACTGAAAAATTTATTGCCAGAACCCATAAGTAGTAATAGAACCAATCCCAAACAGGATCTACAGAGCGAGTTACATAAATACTAATATTTATGGTCGGAATAGTTAATACGACAGGGTAAGAATAAGAAAATTAGAGACATTTGTGTAACTTGCTAATTAGCGTTTATGGAAAACCTACAAATTTCAATTCATTTGTACAACCAAAATTTACTTAAGTCATTTTATCTTTTCACCAGTTTTGGTTGTATTCAAGTTAATTTACTTATTTATTTTTGGATGAATCTAAAATTATCCTTAACAGGAATATTTGTAAAAATAAATGGCACACAATAAAAAAAAATCATATTAAATAACTTTTTATATTATGTTTTTTGTGGTTATTATTAAAAAAAAAATATTCCTCTTTATTTTTCATATTTCCATTAATTTTCCAGTAAGTATTAACACAGTTTAGCTACCAGCCTTTTTTTTTTTTTAATTATAAGTTTAACATTTTTACAATTGTACAAGAAGATTCCTAATACATAACTATAGCTACAATTAATATTTAATTAAAAATAGATGAAGAAAGAAAACTCAACATATGAGGAAGCCTTGAAAAGAGTCAATAACAGAAAATCCGTATATCCCGAGTGCTTAAGTTATTTGTCCACAAAAATTGAAAAAGAATATACTTATATATAATAATAATAATAACTCCTTTAAGAATAAATAAATATCACTCACTTCTCGAATATAATTATTAAAAAAATATATTATAATATATAATAGTATAAAAAATAAACTTTTTTATATAAAAAAAACCTCTACCAATTCAAAAAATTCTCAAATTGTGATTACAAATAAACTAATAAAGCTGTCACTAAGCATATTTTCAAGAATACCGTATTACCTATATATATATATTAGTTTTCCTTTTTATGGGATGTTTTACGATTCCCCATCTACATACTAATAAAAAGTATTAATAATACGACATTTCAGCTCTATCCGAACTGAATGAGGGAGGTATAACAACTGATAATACTATTTTGGCCCTTTGCCAAGCACCTGAACTAATAATGGATAGTATAACTATTGGCCCATTCTCATGTCTAATCATTGTAGTAATAGAATCAGTCCCTAAACCACTCACCTGTTTAAAAATTTACTACCAACGGAGAATCATACAAGTGTGAGAAGGGATTGTGTTCAGCCGCTATCAATGGTATCCGTGGTTAGTTGCAGAGTAATGGCAATGCAGAGTCAAGGGAGTAGGAAAGGGGTGCCCTATCCCTCCAATGCCCTTTATTAATTACCGCCAATTAGCGCGGATGAGTTTAGTTTAGTAGTGGCGAATTGCTGAATATACATATTATCCCCTTTGAGGGATTAGCTAGAGAGAGTGATCGGTCAAGGTGTCCAAGCAGGTAACACAGGAGCGGGTTTTTGAACAGAAGTAATTCGCAGAGATATTATGAAAATTATATACTTGGTATTGTTCTTAACTGGGATTTGAGTGACAGAGATAGTGATATCAGTGACGTCTCTTGGTGGGCATTAATGTTATAAAGCCCTTTTCAGTATAATCTCTTTTGTTCAGCGATGTTGGGAGGTTTATGGTTGCGTGGTGATTTCTTCAGTCGTAAGGGGATGAATAGCAAGAATGTTGAGTTCATAATAGTTTCTCAAAGTTGATATAAATGGGTCGGCATTGAAAATGGAAATCGGTATGATTAGCAGAACTGTATAGTATCAAGAACTTCTTGTTTGAAATCGAAAAAGTTCGGATATGAAGAAAACAAATCCAATAGGCTCTCGGTCATATTATTCTATTAAATCGCTTTTTCGGTGGTAGAGTTTTGTCAATTTTTAAGTGAAATCAAGTGAATCAAGTTCTACGAGTAGGCTACGAGGTCCATTAACATCAGACGGATTATGTCTAATTACCGCTTGTGCTTTAATGTATAGTAGTGGAGAACTATGGTTGGAATAAGAGGTACAACATATAAAGTATAGAATAGACACTCTCTGCCTGGGAGCTACAAAATACATACACCCGCATTTTGGATGGGGTTCCATCCTGCGACCGTTAAAACTATCAGATGACTGGGGGAGCAATTCCGCACACCCAAAGCAAGGCCACGACCGGTACTGTATATACGAATAAGGAGACACAAGATCGCTGTGGCGGGTTTTGTGCGATAAGAATTTGCATGAATAAAGGCATAATATGAACGATGAAAAAATTTCACAGGGAGAGTCGTGATCAGTCCGCAGGCCCATGGCGGACTCGCTCTTCGTCACAAATTCTGTGATTCTTTTGTTTTTGTATACTTCGTCATCGCAAGGACGCAGACAACCCAATGCAAGCTTCCCTCGGTTTTAAATGAGTTCATTTAAATAGCATTCCTAGGAAGTGGGTTCACCGTCACGGAGATAGCATTCCTTGTAGGGTTTTCAAAGCTCGCTTCAAGGGAATTCCTTAAATTTAAAGAACCTTTTTCATAAAAATGAATATAAGTTTATTAACCACAATGTAAACACAAAAATTTATTTTTTTTGTATTTTCTTCTGATTAATATTTACATTTATTGTTTTTTTTTTATACCAACATTTTTTATGAGCCAGAAGCGTCTCCAAATACTGTTTTTTTTGAGCTATTGAAACAGCAATATCGGACAGCCGTGATGTTGTGTACTGCTTTAACGACCTACCACTAGTCTACAGATCTACGCAACTCAAAATACATTATTGGTATCTCATTTTTGGTAGGTTTTTCGTGTACGGCAATCGCAAATAAGTAACAAGTTCCAGTTGCCCGTTTAATGTTTTTGGGGAAATTGCCCATGCCCCTTCAAAGAAACCTAATTAATATATTATATATAATAGTATATATATATATACTTATATATATATATATATATATATTATATATATATTTAATATTATATATAATATAATATAGATAACTCTATATATAATATATATTATTAATTTAATATACCATTTGTTTTCTACACTACAATTCGAAAGAGTAAAATGATATAATTGAAGGTAGGGTACTAAACAATAAATATATATATCTTTTATAATTTTCGAAGTATTTAAAGTTAATAAATATATATAAATCGCGATTTTAAAATTGCAAGTGAAACAGTACATGTGTATAATGTTCTTAACAGGATTCTTCATTTTCGCTTATTGTCTGTGTTGATATTAATTCTAGTTTCTAAGCACATTTTCCCACCAAAATGTGAAGGATACCCACAGATTGGAAAGCGTACAGGTCGACCTTTTTTTACTTATGGTAATGCCTATTGGTGAATTTAAGAATAAGCCACTTGGGCACCTCCAAGACTATTGTGGAAGATGTAAAACAAACCCTACGAGAAGATGCGCTATAAGAAGAGTACACAAGAAAAGCAAATGCCTTGTGGCTAAATTCCCCCCCAGAATATGGCGAGAGCCACGAATCACCTATGATGACTGCCACTTCTGAATATTCCAAAAAAGTTGAAAAAGGTAAAAAAAGGAAAAGGCAATCTCTTTCATACACAGATATTTTCCTATATCCAGAACCCCCCAGTCCCTCACATAAGAAGCATGAAAAGAAAAACTACCCTGATAACGTTGATTCACTACTCTTTAAAGTAAAAATGTTTTATCATAAAAGTCCATGAACGTATACAAAAGAAGAAATGATGAAGAGTATAGGTTTCCTAACATAGGATTGCTGTAGCTACATTTTTAAATTTATATAAGATAAACACTATATATAATAATATATATCACTTTCCAATGAATCTACATATTAATTTTAAAATTACACTTCTTAGTATATATAAATATCAGTATATTCATAGCTGTGTTCCCTATGATAGTGTATTTTTTTTTGAGGATTACAGATTAAAAAATAATTACCAATATAATGCGCACTCTTGTGATGCATTACAGTAAAAAATTAACTGACAGAGTATATAACACATCGGGTTAAAGCATATCATATATATTATATATGATACTTATTTTAAGCGATATTAATAATATTTATTATTGCACAATATATATTAATATAATTAATAGGTTTATATATTAACTGATATATAGAATGAAAATATAAATATAACTAATATTACTATATTTACTAACTCATCTAGTACGCTACAGGTAATTATCGTAATAACCTAGGTATATTAAATACAATCATAAGGCGATATACATATAAAGAAAAATATACTATATAGTATAATAAATATAATAATATATAATTTATGTTAATTTCAAATCTATTTAAGTAGGTTTATTGATTTTTAAACATTAAATTAGAAAGAAATATATATATATACTATATAATTTATATCTACTATATGTAAGCAGGTTTTCTTCCTCTTTGGCTTGTCTAACAGATGCACGCATTCATTGAAACTACTTATATTATGCTTTAATTCCTAGGAAATTGAAGGTCAAATAAGCATAATTTGAAAAAATTATGCCCCAGGTGTGCATTCCGTAATGTGGTTCACGGATTTTTAGGGAATTGTATCTCAGGAAATGAAGGTCCAAAATAGCTGAGAACACTTTTCATTGATTGGTTATAAAAAAAAATAATAAATTAATTGTTTCCGCATTAAAAAGGTGCCGTTAATGGCATTTCGACTATTATAATATTCGAGAGGAGTATAGAATTTACGGGATTGTTAAACGTATGAGAATCATTTATTTTTTTTTCAAGTACGTTCTATCCCCACCTCATTGCTCGGCGGAGTCCCGTATTCAAAGGGGTGGGGGGGTGACTTAGACATGTCTCAGAAGCTTTACAACTAACGAGATTACGCCCAGCATGATGCGAGCAAAAAGCACCAAGCTTTGAAGTGAGGTGACGAGATATTCTAAAATTCAGCAGGATTAAACACGAAGACTATATGGAGAAGAGATTCCTATCCAGAACAATGCAGGTCTGTGCAAGGAGAAGAAAAGGGAAGTCGACTCGGAAAGACCCTGCATAAGGAGCCTGGAGTTTACCAATTAATCCACGCTAACAAATACTCAAATAGCCAGCATTACAACAGCACCCCCCTTTGTCTGTCGGATCGGTGGGCTCCGTTCCGTAAAAAGGTGGTTGGGTTATGACAGGAGCGAACGAGTGCAAAGCTTCCCCATCCCGAGCAACCCTGCCAAAGCCTTCGGCGGTAACCGTAACTTGACAAAGAACAAGATGAAGAAGCCAACTCAACATCAAGACACGCCAATCGAGATAGCAGCGGTCTCAGGTGATACGCACAGTGGAAGTTACGGAACATTTTTTGTAGTAAGGTCTTTTTGGCCTTGCGACCTTCAGACCCACTTTCTAATTTGCAAAAATAAAGACCCGGGTGAAATACCAGAAGAAGCACGCCACAGATATAGAAGCCAAGGTACTGACAAAACAAAAAGCTGGTTAATGAGCCTCCGCGTATATGCTTGGAGCACAAGGTTGAGCAAAAGTAGGAATAAGTTTTTCACAGTCCGAAACACATGAATTCCAGGATCTCTTTGAAGCTGCCCAGCAACCGTTTTGTGAATGGTTGAGGTATTTCACAGCACAAATTTTGTTGTTTATTTTTATGGCCCAAAGGAATATAATGTGTAGCACAGCAGAAGAAGGTACCGACGACGAACCTTCGAAAAGAGATAGGAAGAGGTTTGGATAGGATTGTGTATTAGAAGAGGGAAGACTATTATTGTAGAAATTGACGTTTTTTTAAAGAACAATTAAATTTTTCAACAAGGTTGAGGACAGACCCCCCAACCCGGAAATTCCTACTTCCGAGAAATCTTGCAAGAAATAAGGGAATTCGGAGAAAGAAATTAGAGACGACTAGAGGAAATTTCCTCAGAAGTTAAAAGAGGGAGCAGAATTGAAGACACGAACGTTATAGTAGAATTGAAGGGTCCGAGAGGCGATCATCCGCAATAACACAATAGGATAGAGTTTAGACAGTGCATCGCGTTGAAGCGAAAGAATCTTAATGCAAAGGTAACGAAATAAAGTAAGGAGAGAAAGAACAGAACCTGGGAACACCACAATTTTAAGAAAATTCGATTATTGGAGCCGATTTGAGCAGAAAAAACTAGACATAAGTTAAGCAAACTACGAGAAGGCACGGAACCCAGAGGAAGAGAGAGAATGTGGAGACGCACATGTGAACCTCGCTGTGGGCCATAGAAACACAACAACGTCAAAATGACCTTGGAATCGCTTACCAAGCGCACACGGCCAAAGTCCTCTCCCGGGAGGGTGTCAAGTAAGGGCGAAAATATAAAAATATAAATAGTAAGATCGAATAGTAATAGCCCACTAGATCCCGTCAGATAGCTGCACTGCCCGAAAGCCCGGAACCGCCCGATCCGAAAGAAGTGAATTGAAGGAATGTTTACCAAGAATCTACGATCGATAAAGAAACTTTGGTGGTGTTGAAGAAGGGTCTATATTCATAGCACATTTAGATAGAATACAAGTAGAGAAAAGGCTATTGTGGGGCGATAAGTTTGAGGGAAAAGGATTCAACGCAGCGGCTTTTTTCCTTTTTTTCCGGAAACCGGCTGGACATGTGCGTTCTTCCAACACTGAGGTAAAGTGTTTGTATTGAGACAATCACGAGAAATATACACGTTGATGCATCGAGGGGAGGGGCGCGGCTAGCACGGAGAAAGCAAACAACTTGCCACCGACAATAATCCCACTGGGGGACGGACGACATCCCGGGCCAACCCGCACGTTTCTATGCTAACCCTACATGATGTATTTATCAAGGAGCACACAATGCACCAACACCAAATGTAATACATACGACGACAAAGGCAAATACGAGAAAAACTGAGAGGAAAGGCAGGAGGATGAGGATCTTGGGAAACAATCGTCCAGGGTGTAGTTAGAGGAAAATAGGAGGCCGAAGAATTTGGCCTTTCAGTTGGAGAATTAGCACCAGAACCATCAAGAAAACGAATAAGAGGATGGGAAAGGGCAGTTTAACCAGAAGTTTGTTTTAGAGAATGTTTTTTGGCAGAGGCCAGAAAGAAAATTGTGTCCAGTAAGGATATGGTCACAAGAAACAAGGAGGTTAAGGCGCACTTTCGTTTTTGATGAAAAAAGCCGCCCGCTTTGTTTCGTCGAAGAGTATCCCCCTGCAAATGATTTTCTAGCTGAAACTGAAATTAGCGAGAGGTGGGATAGGAGAACGAGAATTTTTTTTCTACCCCCGATGGCGCACTGCTCCCTCTAGCCCCTGAAATGTCCCAAGAGAACAAGTACGATCGAACCATGGAATTTGTGAAGAAGATGTAAAGATTTTAGTCCGAAGAAGGATATGGAACCTTGCTCAATCCCATTCAACGATTACAGCTTGTCCACCTTTATCGGTAGAAGCTGAAACGTCACCAGAGTCAAAGACAAAGTAATTCCAATTATAGTTTTAGGTAGAAGCAACCCAACAGAGCCCACCCGCCACCCACACTTTCGGTCTTGGCGCACAAACCCGTAATCAAAAAATGAACCTTCCTGCATATGAAAAAAAAGACGCGTAAGGGAAAGGAAGAGAATTTGTGCAAGCCTTGGAAGAAGAAAGTACTTGACAAAAAAATTTAAGAGACGCAGGACTCTGAAACCGACGGACACAACAGCGCATATAAAGGTTGTGGTCAGTCGCTGTACTAAATAGTAATGCAGAAAGGATGGTGCAATTTCTACAGAAGATAGGGACCTAGTGGTTGAAACATATGGTCAAGAGTGGGGTGTTCAAGAGATTGATGTTGTTGGATGAACGTAAATCCGGAATGTATGTGGGTTTTTTATTTCTAATTCAATCTTAGTCAGCATTCTTCAGCACATCGACATTTGAAAAATACTAAAACACTCGATTCGGCCATCCTCCCCACTAAATCGTAAGTGAATGAAGACCCAAACCATGGTCAGTGTTGGTGTACATTGTAAATCCCGTAAAGTAAGGACCGCTCGATCAGTAATTGATGAGAAAGAATATAACCATGGGCGACAGATTAAAATATCACACTATGAATTACATTACAGACTACAGTTCCTGTCCTGATCAATTGGAAAAATGGTCGAGTTATTCACCAGGGGACGTTGGGAATTTAGCTTTGAAAACTCGGGAGCCTACTTATATGTAAAGAGATTAACATCTATCAATGTTGAGTTCTAAGTTATGGATGAAGAAGAAGCCCCCACTAGTCGAGGTACAACCACAAGAAGCTTACTATCGAGAATGGAGTCTAACTAACGGCAACCTTTTGAAAATTGCGGCAATAAGCCCTCTTAATCGCAGCTTTTTCCGGCCCTTAAGTTGATAGGAAGACTATTGCACAGTTTATAATATGTGTGGTTAATCAGATAAGGAGTCATCAACACGACTTTAAAGGATCGAATGAGAAAAGACTCGTCTTCAAACCCAGATGTCCAGCTGAATTCATACGTATGCTACCTAAAACTACGTTCACATAAACTTCAAATTTGAGACAATAAGATTATGCAAAAACAGATAAACCATATCGTCTACTAAGAGAGCGCGCCATACGGGTTACGAAAACCTCCTTAAACATTCCAGAAACTAAAATATGCCCAATAGACATTCCTCAAATAATGGATTATAGAAAACAAATAGGAAGGATCATTTATTTGTGTTAGCCAGGTCAACAAAAATATACAGATTCAATAAAAAAAATAAAGAAATCATTATTTTTGTGTTCCATAGTGGATTTATCTGAATTTCCTGGGAAGATGTACTCTCATCGAGAGATTCTCTTCACCAGACAAGCGTCGCCCCAAGAGAGATATAGAGAAAGTTCAGCGACCCAAGATATCGCCACTACAGATTTAACAGCGAAAATGTCTCGAGAATACCCACTAGTCCGCTAAAAAAGACCGATTACCTGCGAACCCGATAACGATACGAATAACTGAATATAATCGATAACATACTAATAAAACTATTAATTACTATTCAATATATACGATTATATCTATATCATATATATATATATATTAATACATATATATAATTTACGATATTTTAATTATATATATATATTGAGATAATACGCGGGGGCTCTACCGATAGAAAATAAGAACCCCTAATCTACCAGGAGTTTTTCAAATTCTCTCGTGACGCGTCTTTCAATAATCAACTGCTATTCGATTATACTTGCGAGTCACAATAGCTAGGCTCTACTTAAATTCACAGAAGGGTGATTGATGCATATCTCTCTCGCTGTGGGAATAGACTAATTTATCATAACTTCGTAACACGGTAAGGAACGCCGTCCGGATGTAGACATATCTTGATAGCACTGCCGAGGGGATGTATTTTCCCTTGGTGCACTGCCTGAGGGGGTAGTAGTAACATTTCAGATTCATATACTCCTGTTGTTTTATCCACGGCTTAGCCAAACTAGA
>JABUQX010051492.1:40000-42820 GCA_015478945.1 Trachelipus rathkii | reverse complement strand
CCCTTTGCTTTTCAGTTGTTCCCCTTTTTTAAATAATTTTATTCTAATTTAGCTGCTGATGTCTATAGATTCTATAAATATGTAAGGAAGTTAATAAAGGATTTGAAATGAATCAAAGAATTAGTTAATTATAATTTATCAATATAAAAATTATAAATACTAGGTTCTGGCCTTCTGCCAGCATTTGTAATGTTCCCTTCATAAACATGGAGCATATTAAAGTTTTCATCTGACAAAGAATTCCTCTTGGCTCTGTAGATATCTTTGTCAAGGGAGAACAATCGCTTCACCGCAGCGCTAGACGTCATTGCAGTATTGTACCTTATAAAGAGATCAATGAGCACCCTTCTCATTGTTAAAAGATAGGTCTGACAGGCTGTCTGTCGATTTCGCCTGCAGCCACTTATTTACAATGAAAGCAGCTTTACTCTTGATTGATCTTTGATGACGTGACCTTGAGTTAGTTCAGTTAACATTCAGCATCACAGATGCTGAAGTAGTTTTTTGGCCTTTCTCTTCCTTCCCTCTCCCTTTGCTGCTGCTGCGTACTGTTGGCGGTTCTCGAGTTCGGTATGCCGCAATAACTCTTCCACCTTTTTCATCAGGGCCTTGACCTCTAACTTTTTCGCCATTGTTTCTTCAAAAGCCCTCATCCACATCAGGCGAAACTTGGGGTGGAAGTCAGTGGGCAGAAGGTACTCCTCATCTTCAAAGGTCTCTTGTCTATGGCGTCAAGGAGGGTATTGGACCAGAGGGTCGCAGAACTGGGAGATTGGCATGGTCTTCAAGTCAATCTAAGTTTTATTTAAAGAAGAAAATTTGAGCGTAGGTCTCCTACTGAGGCAGCATTATATAATATAATAAAAATCCAGTTCATGCCTAATCTGGATTTTCTATCCAAAAAGAAGCTAGCTAAAAAGTAATAAGAAACACATATAAAATATTCACTTGCACTGATCACATCTCGCTAATATTTAGTTTATTTACCCTAGCATATTCTGACATAATGTCAATGTCTGTCTGAACAAACACTGAAAGATTTCTCTGTTGGATCATGCATCTGTTCAGTTCTTCTTTCTTCTCAACCAGTACTTTGTTAAGAACCACCAGGCTGTCATAAAGGCTGTTCCACCTTTCTCAAAGGTTGCACAGTTTAGCAGTTGAGAGGTGGATCAAAGACGTTTATCGTTATAATATATATATATATAATAATTATATATATATTATATATATATATATATATATATATATAATTATAATATATATATATATATATTATATATATATATATAACCACACAAGTATCGCAATAATCATTATTGATAAAAGATTTTATCGGATAGCAGACAACCCGAAACCGTTATCGCGATAAATTATCGCCATATAGTTATCGGTTGTTTGGAACAAAAATTATCGCGATACCGATTATCGGTAAAATATTTTATTGGATAACAGATAACCCGAAACCGTTATCGCGATAAATTATCGCGATAATTTATTGCGATAACGACCAGCTATAGTATATATATATATATATATATTTATATAATATATAAATATATATATATATATATATATGATATATATAATATATATATATATATATATATATATATATATTATATATAAATATATATATATATATATATATATATATATAATTTGGTTTTGGGGGCGAATCTGAAGAGAGTTTGAGAGGATTGGTAGAGGGATTTGCAGGGTGTGTAAAAGGAGAGGTTTGAAAGTAAACGTAGATAAGAGTAAGGTTATGGTTGTGAGTGAGGACAGTCCTCGGTGTGAAGTTATGTTAGATGGTGAGCAGCTGGAACAAGTGTCTGGGTTTAAATATTTAGTATATATGTTGGATGAAAAGGGAACGGATAATTCAGAGTGTAGTTCGAAAGTTGTGAATGGTAATGTGGCTGGTGGTGCAATTAAACCTTTGGTGGATGTAAAAGGACTAAGTCTTGAGTGCCTAGGTTTCTTACATTGAGAGTATTTTGCCTACCTGTATAATGTATAGTAGTGAAACTATGGTCTGGAAAAAAAGGTATAGATCTAAAGTACAATTGTGTTCAGATAAACAATCTTAGGGCCGTGTTAGGCGTGAGAAGAATGATAAAATTAGATATGAACGCATATAGAAGTGTGTGGTGTGAATAGAGAGCAAAATGAGAGAATTAAATGGAAATATGTTGAGATGGTTTTGGCCATGTGGAAAAGGATGAATGATAGTCGTTGGTTAAGCCGATGTTATTGTATAATCGACCTGCTGGGGGACCGAAGAAAAAGTAGATGAGTCAGTAAGAGGAATGCAGGAGGAGAGGAATATGAGTTTGCCAGAGGCGAGAAGAAAGGTGCATTAACATAAGGGGAGTGAATGGGCGGTTTTTGTGGAGGGGGGCAAAGGATGAATTCCTGATATTGCGAGATGCCATAGTGAGGTCCGTGCGGTCCCATTGCGTGCTTTAGAGTGGATATCGACTGCGCGAGTTCTCTCTGGAGGAAATAAAGGGTGTGGAAGCTGGGCTTTCTTTCTTGACCTTTCATATTCTTTCCCCCTTTTATTTCCTTGCAATCTTACTTTATCTCCTCTCATCTATATTAAAACAAGTGGTGATAATGCATGATGATGATAATTGATAATATGTATATGATGATAGATATACATACATATTTATATATATTATATAATATAGTATATATAATATATATATATATATTATATATAATATATTAATATATATTATATTTATATATATATAATTATATATATATATAATATATATAATTATATATAGTAAAAATGTTATATATATA
>JABUQX010051492.1:0-35000 GCA_015478945.1 Trachelipus rathkii | reverse complement strand
ATAGGTTGTACAGGAAAACATAAGGTCTTAACATATTGAACATTATTATATTTTAAAAAAGATGTTACATAATGATTACTAAACATAAAATCTAAATGCAGAGAGTCAAGGAAATATACAACATTATTTTTATTCTTATACACGGCTATCCAGTGACCATAGCTCGAAACATCCCGATGAGAAGTGTTGAAGATAAGTCCAGAGTCGGTATCCAATTTCACAGAACCGAGTTCATTACACGCGAATACACCTAAAAATCTTCTTTCGTTTTATTAAAGGCATTTGAATATTTCTTTCTTCATCCCATCTTTAATATTTTCAAAATTATATTTGCGACTCTGTCAATCTCGATGATCTTGAGTATGTTCCAAATACACCCAAACTGAGATCGAGGGATGTCAAACTTGATGAATTGAGACTAACCCTAATGTACCTTTTCTTAGGATAGTGAGATGATAAGCATTACAGCTGAAGATCAGCTGTGAGATCGGTAGCATATTAAATTACTGTCTTTCAGCATAGTTGAGATCAACACCTTACCAGTTATCGCTGCAAAGATTACGTATTGGGCAAATAAATCGTAAAAAGGACGCGAACATTGAGAATGTGAGCCTTCGTATATCATCTCATAATCACGACCGTATGGTTGACCATTCACATGCAAACTGATACCTCTAAGACCGAAATGGGTAAAAATTTAAAGACCGACTTTCCATAGTTTCCAGAATAAGCATCGTGTTCTACAATTATTATTATCACCTTCTGAGGTAAGCTACCATTGGCGATGTTAGGTATATTAATAATCGATAATCCTTGGGTAAAGTTAAAAATTTAGTCTCAATTCTCTTGATTGGATATTTTGCTGTATCAGTCAAAAGAGATTTCTCGATTTCCATATGTTTAAAGGGAGATAATTTCACTTTACGGACATAAAGATAAGCATCCAGTAATTTGAAAATAGGTTTTGGAGCGGTAGTTGTGGCTGTAGCGTTGCTTTGAACATTAAGTGCAAATTGAGGAGTAGATCTAGTTAACCTGATGTGGGTGTCCACTGATGGTAGAATAAGTCTTTCCTGCGAGAATATATCACCGTTTACAAGTCCGTAATATTCGTAAGTGTTATTTTTAGATTTAGCGGCGTTGTCCCTATGTTTCTCTACATCTTTTAAATTGTAGTATCCACATGATTGTAAATGGGACTGTTTAGCATCATCTGAATAATTTAGTAAAGTTTCGATATAACTTCGGTATGGGTAACTTGCAGCTGATGCGCCAGAGATGTTTCATTTAAAAACACCTCAAGTTGATTAAAACATTTATACAGGAAATTTGTCTCGGTGGATACTATGTGGTCGGTGCCGTGAGATTTGAACCATCTTCGTTTACTAACTAGTCTTCAGATATAAAAAACAACATTCGAAGGAATCAAGATATGGCAGAAGTGCCGGGGATGTAATTCGAGAGGTAACATCGGTATTTTGTGATTGCGTTGTGCAACGGGGTTAAACTAATAAAATTGGATTCACTCACACTGATCTGTGTAGGATTCACAGAAAAGAGATCCAATTCACTCTTACAACAGTCGGGGCTGGAGGGATGGAGGAAATGCATCTTGCTACTACAATCGCTTGACGTATAATGAGGAGAGATGTGTTAAACATTCCTTATATACGAAATAGATGCATGTTATTATTATTTATGTAAAAAAGTTACCACATATCACTGTTATTAGAGAGCAAACACATCAATACACTTTTTCTTTAGTGGTCCTTTATTATTCCTCTTTAATGGTTTTTACGCCCACCTACACCTTGACCAGTCATCTTACGTCGTATTTTTCGTTTAACATCATCTAGCATTTCATCTGAAACATCGGCTAGTCGACGTTTTACAGCACTACGAGGGTCGACACCCCCCATAATATCCTGGATTGTGTTTATTCCCGTTCTGGCTGCTTTTTTATCTATGTATTTACCTCCTGATTTAAACAAAGGGATAGCACGTCTGAACAGCGAAGCAAAAAATCCTCCTAAACCATATCCCCTCTGCATTCTGACCCCTAAAGACTACTTTCTCTTCCATTATTATTATTATTACCGGAAGCTTCTTTCTTATGTGTACTTACACACTGCGTCCCAATTGTGAATGTATGGGTTGCCTTCACGTCTCTTATATAGAATTACGAATCGAAACTCAGTTGGGTTCTTAGCTCATAGGAAGTAGTGAACATTAGGTAAATTATACTTTACGACCTTTAGGAAAATGAACTACTCTTAACAAAGAGGCTTTAGTATTCCCTACATACTGATGGTCTATAATATCTGTATAAACATAGGCCATACCTGGATCTTGAAACATCTAGAAGGCATGCATACAAAAATGTAATGAAACTCTTCAGTGTCATTTTTTTTACATACTCTTCCATCGTTGTATATAACGTATAGATCCTTTAGAGATGCGTTTGATATCTTTATTTCTATATTGAGGCTGCATAGGATAAACTACAAATTACGAAGCCAGGTTGAAGCGCGGAAAATAAATAAACTTCTATCTTTCAAGTTCACATGAGTTTGAGATTTTAAAGTGATTAACGCGTTATCTTCGTTAACGGATTTATTAACAAGAAACACTAAATCCTTACATAACTGACTTGCTTTCAAATTGCTTGTTAGGTATATTGAAAACATCAGTAATCCGATTATAGAGACCGCGGGGGTTTTTAAATTAAAATATCTTTAACAAAGAAAAATTCTTTGCGGCTCGTTGATTTGACCGCCCATATCAGCAGTTAATTGTTTAATACATTTAACACTAATCACATTCTAATATCGAAACGTCTAAATATGAATCATGGGCCTATTCTCTATATCGGCGTCAAGAATTATTTCATTAAACCAGCTTCATATATTTCTCGATCAAAAGTTATAGGGTTCAATAACTGGGTTGTATAGTCTGATATTTTATTTTCCGGATATAGATCCATAGAAGCCGATGAAGGCAGCGTTAAATAGAAATGATCTTCACTCTCCATGTTCACAAGTAAACTGATCAATGTTTCTTAATTTCACCAGCATTTATATATAACTATTAAACTTCGCTGGGTAACCTACCCATTTGACAAGAATACTGTTTATTTTTTCCTTTCCCTTTAGATCCTAAATTTTTCTATTTTAATTCATACTCTTAGGATCAAACCCGTATTTTCTGTATTTCGTATAGAACCCTCCTTATTTGTCGCCATCTAAATCTCAAGATTAGTATAATCTTTAACCCATCTCTCGGAAATTCTCTGACGGTATCTACTTTAAAAACTTCTCTCGACCATCCTGTTTCGTACCCTTTTCTGAAATTTTCATCTGTCCTAGACACTCTCACATAATCTCCTACTTTAATGCCTGTGTTATCTTTAATTTTCCGTACAGGACGACTAGGAACTGAGGGTTTTGTCTTCACCATCTCTAGAGGGGTCTTCTTAATTGTTTTATGATAAGATCTGTTATAAGAATAAGCCAAGTCTTGCAGTATATCTATATATTTAAATGTATTCATCTTCGTGAAATATCTATGCATTCTTTCTTTTATAGTTCTTTGTACTCGTTCCACAATTGCAGCCTTATTAACTGAAAATGTGTTATAGTACCCTATATCGCATACTCTGTAACTATTTCTTGAAACTCTTTACCTAAAAAATTCTGACTTTATCTGTCCACATCATTGAGGATATCTGCCATCTTCATTTATAATTTCTCTGACTGCAGCAGCTACAGTTTCTGATTTTTATCCTTTTAAAAACTTTAACCATAAGCATTTCGAATAACATCTATTACAAAAGAAATATATTGATACCTTCATTGTAAAACTTTATATTTTATCATTTCAGTCAAATCAAGTTGCCATACATTATCTAAGTGGGGCTAACGGTTTTTTCGTTTTTTGGAAATTTTTTTTCGTATAGTTTGTAGGTAAAAGGCATCCTCACCTGTAAATAAAATTTTTCAATTCTTTTTATATAATGAGGAAACCTTGAAGCGACCTTGAAAAAGCCCCATAACTGTAAGGCGTTTCACATTAAAGAAATAATATTTATCGACCGCCTCCTTAGCCTCCATGACTCACAATGACATTATCAATAAAAAACATATTCATTTATACTGAAAGTGATATAAAAACCGATGTTCTATATGAAATATTTTATTCTTAACTACAAAATAATATTAACTATTTTAAATTACAAATCTAGAAAAAACATAGCAGATGTATACAGAAAGATAACATAGGTTATATACATAATTAAAAATTACAAACAATACAATCATATAAAAAGTACAATAAATAATTAGGAACTAATCCATTTTGAAGCGAAGTATGGTTTTTTTCTTATTCTTCCTGCACTTGAACGTAATGTACTTCTACTTATCATCTTTAATCTGTCCGATGCAAAAGAAGTACCAGAGGGACTCACGTCTGGTCTAGGAGACATTGGAATATTATCCAGTTCCGTTAATCTTTGTTTATTCTGGATTAAAGTTCTCGGGAAATTAATAGTTTGAAGTTCTTGTTTGATCCTGTTCCATCCTGCTACAGGAGCCTTCTTCCAATCACGCGAGAGATCAGATATCAAGTCAACAATATTCGATCCTGCTATTGTTTCTCCGTCAATAATGATTTGACCGAGTTCATTCCATGTAAGCTGATCTTTTAAAATCTTATATAGAGCTAAACCCGTTTTCTGATTCTTTTCTTATTCCTCATTGGTAAGCTTTCCTTGAGTATATGTTTAAAATTATCTTCTCTTTTCACTTTAATCTTAGTATCTGTTGCTAGAGCTGAATCTTCCTTAGGTAAATTTAATAAAACTTTTAGATCTACTAATTTTTGTATAGCATTTTGATATTAGGATTCTTTTTTCGTGAATGTTAAGACATCAGAGTTTAATATATGATGCAGTTCCTTCTCGTAATTATTTATCTGTTTAACTTGCGGATTCATATAAAAACTCAAAGGCTGCTGTTGAATCAATGGTTGATATGGGTTATAACGTCTGTTGTTGTTGTTGTTGTTGTGTTGTTGTTGTTGTTGTTGTTGTTGAGAGGTAGGTCCTGTATTATATTTCAACTTCTCATAATCGCTGTAGGGTAAAAACCACTACCTCTTTCAGTCATGAGCAAAGCCACTTGTTATCAAAGTGCGTATTTAACGGAAAAGAGTAAGGTAGAACCCACAACCTCCACCTTTCTGTAAAGCCTTCTTTTTATTTTAAGTTTTCTTACGTTACCGGCAAGTTTTTTAATGATGTTTCTATGACGACGTGCTTTACCTTCTGAGGTCTGTTTAAAGGAAAATTTCCTTTTATAAGATTTAGGCATACTTCTGCTATACATGTATAAATTTTCATCTTCACAGATCAGTTTACGTTTTTCAGAAGGTTTCAGGTTTTTAAATTTTCTCATAAGAGGTAAATAATCTGCCTACTAGAGTACCATTATTCAGGTATGGTATACTGTTTCATCGCGTTAGGCAAGGATATTTGTACGAAGAACACTCTATGCGTGTTCTCTAGGATGAAGCTTCACAGAGTAAATAACCGTGAGGAATAGAGGTAATCTTTATTTACTTTTAGGAACTCTTTACGCTGAGTAGGAAACATTTGGGTTAGCCACAAGCATTGACCTGACTCATATCCCTTCTTTGCCCAAACAAGAATTTAAATACTTGTGTGTTTAAAGGACAACATCCTCATATACTTTATTCTTTTTTAATGATGAAAATATTCCTGTGTTATAAAAAAATACTTGTGATGTTTAATGATGAGAGTTAAAACTGTGAAATTTTCAGCTATATCCTCATATCAATTTAGCACAATCGTCAGTCGGGATTATAATTTTTGTGACCCGTATATTTCCAAAAACTTTACATTTCACTTATACCTTCGTGAAATTGAATCACATCTTTGTAATCATTAAACTTTTCTTGGTAAACACTGTAGCACCAAATGATTTTAACAGGCTTTTGCTCGAAAATCTCAACCTCTTTTAAAAGTTTAATAAAAGAAGAAGGTTTTCCCGCATCCCGTAGGACCAGACACAAGACATGTAGCAGGAGCCACGGAAAATAAATTTACCAACGTCCATCCTAGATAACACCCAAACACTAATGAACAAGAAAGGGTCTGCACTTATTATAAATGCTTTAAAATAAAAAACTTGTTTTCTTTTCCCGTTTTTACCAAAGAACTTATTTATTATACTAAAGAAAAAAATATGACTTGAAATCAATAGATCAATAAGATCAATAGATCATAGATTTATGGTTTGGATATGAGGGTATGGAGGTTAGTTTGATTTACTGATTTACTGCTTTATGTATGTAAACATAACAATTTTAATACAAATATGACTTGAATCAATAGGATCAATAGATCAAATAGATCAATAGATCAAAGATCAATAGAATAGGAAGGTGGCTGGAGGGTAGTTTGATTTACTGATTTACTGATTTACTGATTTACTGACTTACTTGATTTACTGATTTCCTGATTTACTGCTTGTAGGTATGTAAAAATAAAATTTTTTAAGTTATTTAAACATAAAGATATAAAGCAAAGAATCTTATGTAGTTATACAAAATATGACTTGAATCAATAGATCATAAAATAGATCAATAGATCACGGATGGTTAGGAGGGTAGTTTGATTAACTGATTACTGATTTACTGCTTAGGGTATGTAAAATACAATTTTTTAAGTTATTAAACATAAAAAGAATAAAGTTTTGTTTTTTATACAAAATATGACTTGAATCAATAGAATCAATAATCAATAGATCAATGAATCAATAGTAATAGACCGGAGGGTGGCTGGAGGTAGTTTGATTTACTGATTTACTGTTTACTGCTTTAAGGGTATGTAAAAAATGCAATTTTTAGTAAAAAATATGACTTGAATCAATAGATCAATAGATCATGGAAGGTAGGAGGGTATGGAGGACAGTTTTTATTTACTGATTACTGATTTACTGACTTAGGTATTAAAAAACGTAAATTTGCAAGTTATAGAACTAAAAAGATTTTTTTTTTAAATTTTTTAATTTTTTTTTTTTTTTTTAATTTTTTTTGCATCGTAGGATACATTATAAGAAAGATGTTATACCAAGTTCGTCGTTCTATGTTAATATTTCAGGTTTGGGGGCCGGAGACCCCCTTTGGGGGTGTACGGCTATTTAACCCCTATATGATGTGAGTACCTTATATGAAGCTTGTCCAAGTTTCGTCGTTCTCATGTCATATTTCAGGTTTTGGGGCTGGAGACCCCCCTTTGGCGTGTGTACGAGGGGGGGTCTATTTAACTCGCATATATTGAATGTGGGTTCCTAATATGAAGCGTGTATACCAAGTTTCGTCGTTCTATGTCAATATTTCAGGTTTGGGGGCTGGAGACCCCCCCCCCTTTGGGGTGTACGGTTATTTAACTCCATATATGATGTGGGTACTTAATGATGTATACCAAGTTCAGCCTTCTACCGTCCAATGATCCAGGTATTGGAGGCTAGAACCCACCCCCCCTATGGGGTGCATGGCCACGTAACCTCGGTCTACGACGAGGTTACGTCACCCCTATGGGGGGTCAATGTTGAGGAGAGATACCAGATGGCAAACTCTATCCGTTCTAAGTAGGTGGCGGTGCGGTGCCGGTGCGGTTGCGCTGCGGGGCCCCAACCGGTGCGGGAATATACACGTCAATAAAAAATAATATTCTGAAATTAATTATTTTTATGTATTTATTTATTAAATTTATTTATTATTTATTAATTTATTTATTAATTAATTGTTTTAAAATTAATTTATTAATTAATTAATTTATTAATTATTTATTTATAATTTATCATTCTTATTGCTTTCGAAAAAAAAAAACCTTCGGTTTTTTTCGTCGATAGAACGCCTGAAATTTACTTCCGGTCGTTCTCGTTTACTTCCGGTTTTACTTCCGGCCTGCAATACCCTATACCCTACTATATATATATATATATATATATATATATATATATATATATATATATATATATATATATATATATATATATATATATATATATATATATATATATAGTAATATATATAGATATATAATATATATTATATATATATATATATATATATATATTATACTGCATACGGTCCTGATGGTATTCCTCCTGTGGTTCTCAAAATTTGCGCTTCCTAACTTGCACCCTGTCTTGGTAAACTAATTCTTCTCTGTCAAACTACTTCGACCTTCCCTTTCTGCTGAAAACTTGCTCTCAGTGAGCCTGTACCAATAAACCACTCAATCCTCAAGGCTCAAACTATCATCCAATCGCTTTTACCTCCGTTAAAATAAGTTTTCGAATCTATCATTAAGAGAAAGATTTGTAAACATCTCAATTTTTAAGTCTTTTAGCTCTGATCGCAAGTATAGTTTTCGTAAGAAACTTTCCAATGGCAATATTCTTTCCTCTCTCTTTTCTTTCTCCTTCTCTCTCTTTTCTCTCTTCTTTTTCTCTTCTTTCTCTTCTTTTCCCTTGTCTCTGATTCTTGGTCCTCAGCACTTCGGCCTTTCAGTGAATCTTTTCCTGTGACGCTAGACATATCGAAAGTCTTCCATAGAGTCTGGTTCAAAGTTTTGATTTATAAACTTTTCCTCCTTCGGTACCTATTCCTTTATCTGTGAACTATCTGATTTCTTCTGCAGAAGTAGTTATAAACGCCCACCATTCATTTTTTATATATATAAATAATGTGTGTTTCTCTGATGTCATATTATAATATATATATATATAAAATATAAATATATATATATATATATATATATTATATAATATATATATAATATATATATATATATATATAAATAATGGCGTTCCTCAGGGTTATGTCCTATTCCAACTGTTTTCAACTTTTTATTAATGACCTTTTTCTCTATTACTTCTTCACTAATTCATTCCATGCTGACGATTCTACCCATCATTGCTCCTTTTTTTTAAAGATATTTCCACTCAACAACAATTAAGGTTCACGGTAGGGAGCGGCATTGAATCAACTAACTTCTGATCTTTCTTGAATTTCTAATTGTTGCATTGAGAACATAGTTGTTTTAAATGCCTAGAAATCTTAATGTAAATCATTTTTCTACTCGACATAATCTTCCACACAACTACAACATCTTCTTCTTTCAAAACACACAACTCAAACCTTCGTCTGTTCTTAATATTCTTGATGTTTCTTTTTCTTGTAATCTTAATTGGAAGGATCACATTATGTCCCTTTTAATCAAGCTTCTAAGAGGTTCTTCACGCCACCCCACTTGCTTGCTCTTTATCCCTAGGGGTTTCGTTCGCCAATGTATGGAATATGTCTCACGTATCTGGGTGTGTCCACTTACAATGCTCTCCTTAAAAATGTGGATTCTAAGGTTTTTCATCTTATCAACTCTCCTTCTTTCATCAATTCCCTCCAGTCTCTATCTATCCGTTGAATTGCTGCTTCGCTTTCTTTATACTATTACTATTACAAGGAACACTGCTCTTCTATTCTCTCCAGTAGCATATCTCCTCCATTGAGGAGGGATAGTGCGACACGCCTTGCTACAAAATCTCATAGAGAGAGAGAGAGAGAGAGAGAGAGAGAGAGAGAGAGAGAGAGAGAGAGAGAGAGAGAGAGAGAGAGAGAGAGAGAGAGAGCTCTTTCCAACTCTCTGATCCCAAACTTAACCACTATGATCTCTCTTATATATTAATGACAATGTATCCAATGGCATTTTTTATGCATTACTGAGGTTTCAAATAGATGCTTGGAATAATACACTATTAAATCATTTGTCTACTTCCTGTAAAGTTTCACAATATATTAACCCATCTATTCGAAATGAGATAATTTACTTGGGTGGTGAGATTATAACAAGAAAAATTGTTAGTAATGTTAGTGTTGGAAAGTGCTTAGAAGTACTTGCAGATGAAGGGGTAGATATATCTAAAACAGAACAGATGACATTATGCCTTAGATATGTTGATTTATCGCACAAAATTAAAGAATATTTTAGGAATTTGTACCTGTGGAAGGATTAACTGGAAATATAATCGCTACCTCAATTAATAATTAGTTAGGACAAAATGGAATATGACTTGAAAATATGATAGGTCAAGGATATGATGTGCTGCTGCAATGATGAACATTGTTAGAGTTTGATCCTTTGAGAAAAAAATTTGTCCCACAGCTTTGTATGCTTACTGTAGTACTCCTCATGTCTTAAGTTTAGCAATATCTCAAGCTTATAAAGTCCCATCAGTTCAATTTTGTTTTGGTACCATAAAATGTGATGGAAACTTTTTCTCGTCCTCTTCCAAAAAGAATCTATATTTAAAGAAATTATTAAAACTGACCTACATGACCACAAGAACAAATCGTTTCCTAATTCATGTAAAACAAGTTGAATTTACAAACATGGTTCTGTAATGAGATTTTTTTTTGTAGCTGTGGTTTTCATTCTCTTGAAAACAGAAGAAATAGCAAGTTTTGAAACTTCAAGCCAAGTATTTAAATTGCTGATTCTATACTTGATTGACAATTTATTGCAATGCTTTGTGTTCTTGGGAAAATACCTTCAATAACATTAGGAGTTTCTCAACTAGTTTAGTAGATCGACTATGATTTATCAGAAGCTTTGGATCATATCTAAGACATAGTCAAAGTTATGCAGAGTTGGCATTTAGATGCAGATTCTGTATTTAAAAGTCTCTACGATGCAGCAACCTTATTTTTTATTAAATTTCAATACCTCGAAGTACGCTTCGTCCTATAAAAGTATCTAGGTTAACCATTACAATACCAGAGCAGTATTACAGAATGTTATTTTTTATTCCCTTGTTGGACAATTTACTAACGAATTGAGAGAGCGTTTCAGAAAACATAATGATTTATTACGTGCACTTAAAAAATTTATTCCATGGCGCTGTTTTGATTTTTTCATTATCTGAACCTATGACTTCAAAACCTTTTACGCAAAATTCCTTCCCAACCCAGACAACGCTAACATTGAAATTGAACTTTGGAAACAAAAATGGATAAATGTGAATAACGATAAAAGGTATAATACAGCAATAGATGCCTTATCTACATGCACTCCTATATTGTACCCAAATATCTGGAAGCTTTTGTAAATACTAGCAACACTTCACGTATTAACAGCAACACCTCAGCACACGTTTCCTAGTTTAAAGCGTCTAAAAAACTACCTAAGAAATTCAATGGGACAACACCATAAACCAGACCTGTCTTACTTAAAATAACATCCACAAGGAAATAGAAGTTAATCCTGACGGTTCACTTCTGTAAAACTTCTTTGTAATGTTATTACAGTAAGTAGGCATATATATATATATATATATATATATATATATATATATATATATATATATATATATATATATATATATATATATATATATATATATATATATATATATATATATATATATACCATAATAGGACATTAAGTATAGACATATAAATAACAACATATATATATATATATATATAACTTATATACTTTACTATATATATATATATAACTTATATATATATATATATATATATATATATATATATATCTATCTATTATAATAGGACATTAAGTTAGACATTATAAATGAAAATCAGCAGAGTATCTCTGACCAACAAATAACACTTTATAGAATTAAAAATCAAACTCAAAACACATTATGCATCGAAAATGTTATATGAATAACAAATTGAAGCTGCCATAAATTATATTTATGTGATTTAAATTTTAAAATATGATTAGTTTCTCAAACACATTTATGTCCTTTTTTTAATTTATTTAAGAAAGAAAGTAAGCAAAGGATTGAAACGTAGATTTCTTTTTATCATAATCTGTAAAATATGAATGGATTATTTCTCTAAAATCTGCCACAAAAAATCATTAATATATATATATATATATATATATATATATACTATATAATATATGCCTTATATATATATATATATATATATATATATATATAACTTACTTATCTCTTTCCCACTATATATATATATGTATCTTTCTGCTGCTCATATATATATATATGCTTTATATATATATATATATGCATACTCATATATATATATATCTCATAATATATATATATATACCTCATATACCCTTCTCATATATATATATATATATTTACAGTTGTCACCACCACTCACGGGCAGAGCCATATTCAAGGAGGGGGTGTTGCACGCCTCAGAAGTCAACAACTAAAGTAAATTACGCAGATGAGCACAGACGCAGGCTTTGAAGTGGGGGATATTAAATTCAGCAGGAAACACGGGAGATGGAAGAGAATTCCACAGAACAAATGTGGCAGGAAAGAAGGAAGCACCTCGGCGAACTAGCCTGGAGTTACCTACATCAACACAAAACTCATGTGCAAACACAGCACCCCTAGTTCTACGAGGGCGACGTAAAGGTGGAGGTACACGAGTGATAAACTCCCTCGAGCACCTGCGCACTGCGGTACTATAGAAAGAGATAAAGCACCAACATCGCACCTCAAAGATAGAGGGTCAAGTGAACTGAAAGTACAGAACAGTTTGCAAGCCTTTTGGCCCCCTTTGACTCGACCCTATCAAAAGCCGGGTGAAACCAAGGCCCCCCAGATATGAGGCAGTCCTCCATACAAGGGCGGATGAGGCCCTTGTATAGCTGGAGCAACTGAGAAGAGGAAAAACAGTCTCGCAGTCTAAACAGAACTCCCAGTTTCTTTGAGGACGCCCTAGCAACCGTTGTGATGTGAGGTTTCCAAGACATTTTTTTGTTTATGTTAAGGCCAAGGATGTTTATATTGTCAACAGGAGAGACGAGAGAACCGTCGAAAGAGATAGGAAAGTTAGAAGGTGTCTTAGAGGGAGATTTGTAGAAGTTGAGTTTTTAAAGAATTGAATTTCACAAGGTTCAGACGACCCCACCCGGAAATTATATCCAGATCAGCGAGAATAGAATCGGAGAGATTAAGACGAGAGGCAATTCTAGAAGTATAAGAAGGAGCAGAATTGAAATGAGTTGAAGAATGAAGGGTCGAGTCATCGGCATATGAGTGAATAGAGTTAGATGTGCAGGTGAGAAGATCATTAACGAAAAGTAGAATAAAGTAAGGAGATAAGACAAGAACCCTGAGGAACACCCTATTGACAGAAAAGGAAGAGAAGTCGCCCCATCAGCTAACAGCCGATATAGAGCGATTTGAAAGAAAACTAGACATAAGTAAGCAAGAGAAGGAGGAAACCCAAGGAGGGAGCTTGGAGAGCATTGACGCGGTACCGAATTCAGTAGCTTTGGATATGTAAAAGAAGCGCCACCACATAGAAACCTCCCACGTAGTTCCTAAAGGGCGGGAAAAACCATAAATCAGTAAGGTAAGGAAAGTATATCGCCAGATGAACCTCGAGCGCCGAATACCGTACTGGCGATCGGAAAAAAAGTGAATGAGATTCCAGATGATCTAAGAAATGAGAGTTGAGAAGAGTTTCAAAGATCTTAGATGGGAGCCTGAGTAAGAGCCTCAGGGCGATGAGTTTAGAAGGATCAAGAGCGGCTTCCCTTTTCGGAATAGGTTGGACATGCGTGCTACCAACACTGAGAAAGTGCTAGTATTGAGATATAGAGAATATAGTTGAACGAGGGCAGGGGATAGCACGGAAGCACACTCCCTAAAAACTCAGGGAGGAATGCCATCCGGGCCACCCGCCTTCCTAACGTTTATTAGATTTCAGGGCCATGCACCTGATCGAATGTGTCACAGGCAAGGCATAAGGACACCTCGAGAGGAGAAGGAGGGAGGATGATGAATGCCGGAGTCGTCAGGGTTGAGTTAGAGGAAAATAGGAGGCCAAAGGGATGGCCCTTTCAGTTGGAGAATTAGCAGCAGAACCATCAGAGCAAATAAGAGGAGGAAGGGCAGATTTTGAAGTTGTTAGAGATGTTTTTGGCAAGAGGCCAAGGAAGATTTGTCAGTAGGAGAACCAAGGAGGTTAGCGCACTTTCGTTTTTTGAAGGCCCGCTTTGCTCGTCGAAGTATCCCACAGCTTGATTTTTTAGCATAATGAAAGTGTAAGGGTGATGAGGAGAACTTGAGAGTACCTCCCGATACGCATTGTCTCTATCCTGGATGGCCAGAGAACAAGCATTGTTGATCGAACCATGGATTATGAGGAGAGAAAGATTTTAGTCGAAGAAGGAATGAACCTGCTCATCCCATCAACGATTAGCTCCCACATCGGCAGAAGTTGAAGCATGCAGAGACAAAAAGCAGTCATTCAATTGCCGTTTAGCGTAGAAACAACGCAAGGCCCCAATCGGCCCGATCAAAGTGCCAGGAAAAAACGTAGGGCACGAGGGGGGTGTTGGAGAAGAGAAGTATTAAAATTAAAGATATAAGGTTGTGGTCAGATTTATCAATAGGAGTGAAGGTGGTGTATTTATTTATAGAGTGAAGGACTAGTGGTGAAACATGGGTCAAGTGTGTTCAAGAATTGGTTGGGACGATCCGGAATGTGTGTGGGTTCTTTAATTAGTTGCTCCAGATCGTTGAGAATGCTAAATGATTCGGCCTCCTCCCCACCTAAATCAGTATGAGAGGACCCCAACCATTCAGTGTTGTGTACATTGAAATCCCCTAAATAGAGGACCTCAGTATTTGGATGAGAAGATATAACAGTCTCGTGAGAAGTAGTAAGGTATTCAAAAAGATGTGAAAATCTGTTCTGGGTGCAGGAGAACAGTAGCAGGCTAAGATTATTGTAGTAGAGAAGGAAGAAAGATTTTTAAGCCACAGAACATCGAAGTTGAGAGATTCGAGATTAAGGAGAGACGTGTTACAGGAGTGTTTATGTTAACATAGGCACATACTCCACCCTTTAAACGAAAATTATGAAATAAGTTGTAGTTGGACATATTAAACGAGTTAGAGGATGAATTCCTAGCCATCTGGGTCAGACAGGAGCAGAAGGTTAGGATTAGAGTTAGAGAGGTGGTATTCCACTGATGCAGAGTTAGATTGCAAGCCACGGATGTTAGTAAAGTCGATAGTAAGCCCGCGCATGTGCAATGCAAATCTGCCATTTTGCATGCACATACAACAACCACAAAACAAACAGCCCCCAAAAAAAAAAAAAAAAAAAAAAAACAAACAAATAAGTGAAATCAGGTTAAATTATACCCACACAAAAACACTAAATTTAAAACAGTAAATATTAAAAGCTAAAATCGTAAAAAAAAAAAATATATAAATATATATATATATATATATATATATATATATATATATATATATATATATATATATATATATATATATATATATATACTACTTACTTCTTTATATTGTAATTAATTTTCTTGTGACTGTGAATATATATATATCGCGACGACTCAGGAACTTTTGTTACTCACGGGCTCTCTCTCCCCTCTCTCTCTCTCTCTCTCTCTCTCTCTCTCTCTCTCTCTCTCTCTCTCTCTCTCTCTCTCTCCCTTTCTCTCCTCTCTCTCTCTCTCTCTCTCTATAGTAATTATTTATATATATATATATATATATATATATATATATAATATATATATATATATATATATATATATATATTTATAACCACATATATATATATAAATTATATATATATACTCCTGCCTCTATATATATATATATATATAACTACTTTCTTTGCTGCTGCTGTAATAATATATATATCTATTTCTATATATATATATTTATTTATATATACTATATATATATATATATATATATATAAATAATTACTTTAACACCCAAAAATATTTACGTTAGAGACTTGAGTTATTGCTATTTTGAAAGTTTTCTTTAATTTAAAATTGATTCGATGGGCAACTGTTATTGTTTTTCTTTCATTCTTTTATTATTTTATTTTTCTATTTTATTACTATTATATTATTTATTTTATTATTTTATTATTAGTATTTTATTAATTTCTCTTTTTTTTATTTTTTTTTTATTAAATATTGTTTGTTATAAAATTATTTATTTTCTATAGTATTTATAGTAAGAGTTGCCAAAGGCTAAATTCAGGTATTAGAATTTAAATATTAATTATTTTTACCCAAAATGTGCATTAAGAACAAATAAATGTTTATTTTAATTTTTTTTTTTTTAAATAAAACGAGTGTTTTATTAGATTCCTAGGTAGGAAAATCAACTTGCAAAAAATTAAATTCACGAATGTGTATACTGAATACTGTCTTAAAATTTTCTCTCGGCTATTTCGGAGAAGCCCAAACTGTCACCTTTTATAATTTATTGAGAAATAGCATTATTCAATGGCGATGATTCTTACACAGTTTGTTTAAATTTTAAATTTTCTTTTATGTATTATGTAATAATTTCTTTCATATGACCAATTATTGCCAAAAAAAAAAAAAAAAAAAAAGAATTGTATCGTAACTTTATGAAATTTGTAGAAGATCGATCGTTTCTTAACTTTCTTTATTGATAACTAATGCTAAGTCCGAGCAGCCAGAGTGTAGGAGTCGCCTCTGATATATATATATATATATATATATATATATATATATATATATATATATATATATATATATATATATATATATATATATATATATATATATATATAACCTTGGTACTAAACAAAAAAGTCAAAAAGTAAAATAATGATCAAGTTGCTAAGTTTTATTCTAATATTTTAATTAATACAAAAATAAGATTCTCTCTCTCTCTCTCTCTCTCTCTCTCTCTCTCTCTCTCTCTCTCTCTCTCTCTCTCTCTCTCTCTCGTAAATAGAGCAGTCAAAGTGTTAAAAATTTGATTTATTAGGAATAGCGAGAAGGCATCTCTCTTTTTTGTCCCAGAAGGAGCTGAAGCATTGTTCCCCTTGAAGGGAACAAATTCAAATAGATAGCGATAAGAATTTGAATGTGGGAGTTGCATTAAAGGTAATTTAGACTGTCATCCAAAACGTTAATATATTTAAAAGGTAAATAATTTATACTATATATATATATATATATATATATATATATATATATATATATTATATATATATATATATATATATATATAAATATATATATATATATATATATATATATATATATATATACTTATACACCTATATATACCTGTTCTGTGTCTTCTTACTCTCTCTTTATATATATATATATATACTTGAGGTAAATTATAATGATAATTTGGCAAAGACGAAGAAAGAGATGGAATGAGAGAGAGGGAGTATGAGAGAGATTAAGTGAAAGAGAAAGAGTTAGAATGAGAGAGAATATTAAATGAAGGAGAAAAAAGATGGAATGGGAGAGAGAGAGAGAAAAGAGAGAGAGAGAGAGAGAGAGAGAGAGAGAGAGAGAGAGAGAGTTGTTGAAAAATTGAATGGATGAGACTGTGAGAATGTGTGTTAGAGAGAGAGAGAGAGAGAGAGAGAGAGAGAGAGAGAGAGAGAGAGAGAGAGAGAGAGAGAGAGAGAGAGAGAGAGAGAGAGAGATTGTTGGAAAAAATTGAATGGATGAGAGTGTGAGAGTGTGTGTGAGAGAGAGAGAGAGAGAGAGAGAGAGAGAGAGAGAGAGAGAGAGAGAGAGAGAGAGAGAGGTTAAAATATGTAAGAGCAGACATAGTGAGAAAGAGCAGAGAAGAGAGAGACAGATAGATAAGGATCGCAGAGAGGTCAGAAAGAAAGCGGAAGAAGATACGTGGAAAAACTTTTTCTCAAAAGCTCGATTTAGAATTTTTGTTTAAAAAATTGAAAAAATGAGGAAAATGATGATCAATTTTCATATTATTATGGAAGAATCTCACACACACATTAATATATATATATATATATATATATTATATATATATATATTTATATATACTGGAATTATAATATGTCTGTGTGTATTTTTATATATATATATATATACTATATATATTTATATATATATATATATATCAAATATATATATATATATATATATATATCTTTCATCTTAAATATATATATAATGCTCTCTACTATATATATATATATATATATATATATATATATATATATATATATATATATATATATATATATATATATATATATATATGGCTCAGTGGGTTAAGGTGAGCTTTTTGGCTCGCGTTAAGAGCGAGGATTCCCTCTCGATTACGGGATCGGATCCTTGTTCGGCTACGTGAACGGACATAAAAAATTTCTTTCATTAGGATATTTTCTGCAATATTTAAGTATTGCAGTTTACGGCATAGTGTATTACACTAAGCTCAATACACAAACATCACTATAAACTTTGCCAACGCATACAACAGAACAATCTATTCACATACAAATCACTCTGCTCATGCTTCTGGCATTAGAAAGAACGCGTATTAGGATGCGAACCCACGCCCGTGGTGGCAAGAACTCCGACTGCGTTGCGCTGAAGCAGGGCTTGCTATCGAGCCTCAATATCAATGCACTTTACCACTTGGTCAAAAACCATACAAATACTTTTCCTGACTAATTTCCGATCTCGGGATTGAGGTTATGTGGTGAGAATGACTATATATATATATATATATATATATATATATATATATATATATATATATATATATATATATATATATATATATATATATATATATATATATATATATATATATATATATATATATATATATATATATATATTACGGAAATTAACAAATAAATGAAGGTGGAATCGTCTATCATAGATCCATATCCAAGAAAACGGATTACATCTCAGTAGATCATTAAAAGATTTAAAAATATATTAAGAAGAGAGATTACATAATCAAAAAAACAAATAATGCAAGCCATGGCAAGCAGTAGAATTCTATAGTAATAGGAAGAAGAAAATAAGGTTAAAAGAATCAAAAAAATGGAAAGAGAGAAACAAATTTTTAAAGACGACCTAAGGAAAGTTGTATTGAGGGCTACGAAATGATTCTAACAAAGTGACAAATCTTCCCCAAAAGTGAAAAATAGAAAGATTTTGGAAAGGGATTGTTGGAGATGAAAAACAACACAAGAATCAAGCAGAATGTAATGAATACATAATAGACAACCAAAATATAACTAGTAATGAACAAATGGAACATTCAGCGATTCTTAAATAAAATGTCAGTCGGATAAAGATGTAATTAAAATGAGCAGTAAATGGAGAGCACCAGGTTCAGATAAAGTTATGAACATATGCCTGGAAAAAAGTAGCAGTATTAATGGACTCACTGACTGCTATAACAAGATTATTAGTGAGAAAGAAGTAATACCACAGTTGCCAACAACAGGAGTGACAATACTGATTTCAAAGGGCGAATAAACACAGAACCGAAAAATACATAAAAATTACATGTCTCTGCAATCATGTGTGAAATACTCAAAGGTATTTTAATAAAGAACATTCAAACTCACATTGATTATATTATAAGTTAAAAGCAGAAAAGATTTAAAGCAGAGCTAAGGGACAAAAGACAACAGATTGCAGAAAAACAACAGAAAGACCCAGAAAAGAAAACTGAAAAGTTCAGTTGTTTATTTTGCCAAACATCAACAATGTTTTAAAATATGAATAAAATAACATATAACATTTAAAGATATTTCTATTTGAAAAAACACTAGAATAATTTCCAATATAAATTTTTAATGTTGTGTGTGTGTGTGTGTGTGTGTGTGTGTGTGTGTGTGTGTGTGTGTGTGTGTGTGTGTGTGTGTGTGTGTGTGTGTGTGTGTGTGTGTGTGTGTGTGTGTGTGTGTGTGTGTAGGTGTGTTTAGCATGCTATTAGCATGAAAATAACACTGAATAGTATGAGTTAAAACGCAAAAAAACTTTTTAGAGCGGAGAAAAAAAATATATATAGTCGGTCTAGAAATTTATAGATTCAATGAAAATGCAATGGAGAGTTAAAAAGGCAGGAATATTTCAAGAGGTTCCATCTCTCCACTGATATTTGCTCGCGCAATAAAAATCCCATAAATACATTTATTCGTGGACTAAGGAATGGACACAAATTTAATTCAAGGAATATAAAGTAACCGAAAATCATATCTCGCTTATTCACTATGGGTGATTTGAAGTTATTCATACATGGAGTCATGAACCTAACAAAGAAGCAACCATCAAACGGGTAGAAATAGTAAAGAAGCTTCGAAATAATAATGGCATGAAATTTGGATTGACAAATAGCAGGAACTTGAGGATATAACATGAATATTAGAACAAGAATAAACTTATGAGTATCTTGTAATGGAAGCATCAGAGAAAATAGAAATCTTAATAATGAAAGAAAAAAGTAAAAAAGACAATATAAGGGAAGGTTGAAACATGCTCAAAAACAGAGCTGAAACCAATTGAATAAAATAGAAGTCATAAGAGCACTGACCATAACGGTGCTGCATATAACTAACTCGAAGTAGTAAATTGGATAAAAGATGATTTTAACAACATAGAAATATATATATATATATATATATATATATATAATATATATATATATATATATATGATATATATATATATATAATATATAATATATTATATATATATATATACTATATTATATATATATATAGATTATATAATATATATATATACATATATATAATAGTATAGCATATTTGCATTACTGTACTGTAACTAGTGAGGATATAGTCAACCACCTCACAAGACTAGCGTAAAAACCAGAACCTTCAATAATATTTGATTAACAATTATATATATATATATATAGATATATAATTATATATATATTATAGTATATATATATATAATAATATATAATATATATATATATGTCTTATAACTTTGGAGTAGTAGATTGATGTTAAAACAACCTAATATATATATATATATATATAATATATATATATATAATATATTAATATATATATTATATATTATATATATATATATATATATATATATATATATATATATATAATGAATCATTAATCATTAAAAAATAATTAATTGCTTTTGAATAACGTCATTTCGCTTATCTTTGCTTGATTATAATAAGCATCTGCATCATTAAATAATCTTAACTAATCCTTCATTACTACATTTACAGAACACAGACAACGCACACATAGACACCCTAGCACACACACACACACAACAACACACACACACACACATAATATATATATATATATTATAATATATATTATATATAATATATTATTATATATATATATATATATGTATATATATATAATATATTATAGATATTATATATATAATATATATATATATATATATATATATATATATATATATATATATATATATATATATATATATATATATATATATATATTATATATATATATATTATATAAATATATATATATATATTATATAAATATATATATATATATATATATATATGTATATATATTATTGACACCATTATAACTAGTTGCAAAAAAAATTTAAATTATGTTTGAACTTATGCTAAAGTTTGCGCAATCAAAATTTTAGCATGGTCGAAATGAAATAATATATAAACCCGCCTTGTCGAGATACTCATCCACTAAACTCACTAATCAGACTTATTCTTCTCTCGAAAACTCAATTCACCCGAAAAACAAGTCTCAAGAAATTCTAATCTTAACTGGGAAGGTGAACAGCCGACTAAGTAAGCGAGAAGCAGAATCTCCGAGACACAAAACTAAGAACGAAAGTCGCCCAGAAGGGGAGGTAAATCATCTGCTAAGCACAAGACTTCTGAAGAATTTGAGAGAGAGAGAGAGAGAGAGAGAGAGAGAGAGAGAGAGAGAGAGAGAGAGAGAGAGAGAGAGAGAGAGAGAGAGAGAGAGTATATCTCAACAAAAGTGTACTTCTTTAGTTTTGTTGAATAAATCTTCGTTATTATTGGATTATTTCTAATCCCCATGATAATCTCATATTAATTAATTTTAAGAGATAATTAACGGAAACTTTTGTTTCCTTTTTCATAAAGAAATAACTGCTACAGGACTTTGAGTCCCATTTCCTAAAGAGATAAGTTGAATCCCAGTGGCCTACCTCGTCGCTGGCGTAGTTGTGAACTACAAAGTTTTTAAACTCATCATTTACCTATATAGGAGGACTTCAGAAGAGACCACCTACATCGTCCAAGTCCTTCCCTATATCCCTATATATAACGTTTCTTCCACTGTGCATAGCAGTACCGGAAGTCATTTTCCTGAAGTGTGCTTAGTTCACGTGTTACAGTATTTTTTAAGTTTCCATCGTCCCAAAATGATGACCCTTCAACTTCATTTTCAACTTAGGGAAGAGGAAGAAATCGCACGGAGCTAGATCTAGGCTGTATGGGGGATGTTGAAGTACTTGAATGTTTTTCTTCGCCAGAAACTCTATAATTGAGAGCGCAGGGTGAGATAGCGCGTTATCATGGTGCAGCACCCAATGGTTTGCAATGTCTGTTTTGATTCGCTGAACTCGCTTTCAAAGTCGTTCCAAGACATCTTTGTAAAAGACGTGATTAACTGTTTGTTCTTAAGGTACAAATTCCTTGTTCACAATACCACGGCTGTCGAAAAAAACAATAAGCAGTGTTTTCACCTTGGACTTGCTCATACGTGCTTTCTTCGGACGAGGATAATTTTTTGTGTGCCATTCCGCAATTTGCCATTTGGTTTCAGGATCGTACTCAAAAACCCATGTTTCATCTCCTGTTATAACTTTATCCAAAAAATTGTGCTCCTTTTCGAGTCTTTCAAGAAAATCTTGACAAATTTTAACCCTGTTCGCTTTCTGATCCACAGACAAGTATTTCGGCACTAGTTTTGCACAAATTTTTCGCATATGCAAATGGTTCGTTAAAATTCTATGAACTGCCTTTTTATCCAAACCAGTTTCTTCTGCAATCACTCTGACACTGAACCGGTGGTCATCTCTCCAGTTCATAGCTCTAACAACTTTCCACATTTTTAGCGTTTGTTATGACGCATCTGGTCTTCACATCGAGGTCGTCTTCAACATTTTCGCCTCTTATGGAAAGTTTTGTGCACTTAAAAACCGATATTCTCGATAGAGTGGCATCCCCATAAGCTTCGTTTAAAGAAGCAAATGTCTCAGTGCTGACTTGTTACGTTTCACACAGAATTTGATAGCTTACCGCTGTTCAATATTTACCTGCATCGCAAAAACGTAACGAGGATAGAAAACACGCCCATACACAAAAATATGTAGTGCAAAAACGTAACGTGTTTAGAACATACGCCCATACATAAGCTGAGATAGTGCAAGACTGACTTTATAAATCTGGTTAAAACTAGTATGGAAGTGTAGCTTAGGTAACTAGCTACCCACTCGTATACCTCACGGAGTAGCTACATTACTCAGTCTTTCATGATGATATTCAGTAAAACTTACTTTTGGGAGAGAGAGTATATATAATATATATATATTATATATATAAATAATATATTAATATATATATGATATAATATATATATATTATATAATAATATATATATATATATATTATATATATATCATATTAATATAATATATCATCAAAACTAGTGTGTTAATGCTTAGGACGCAATTAAAATATTTATTTGATAGTTAACCCTGGGCACAAAAAAAACTTTTATTTAAAACATAATAAAATTTAATTGTTTAATAAAAGCACTTTACAAATAATATAATATAACAGACATTAGCTTTCGCCTAGTATAGTTAATGCCTAGGCCTCTTCAGATGATACTACCAAAATTTTATTAAACTAATTACAAAAATAAATACAAATCGTGAATTGTTGGTTTATTTAATCCTTTATATCGGCGAGGTAACATGAAGCAAGAAGTATCGAATTCTGAATTGGATCTAATTTAACTTCACCTTGAATCCTATTAAAATTATTTGTATTATAAATATATAAAGAGTCAACTATTTTCCTTTTTGTGATATGGTTAATGTATTTAAGAGATGATGCTGATGAAATGTTAATCCTATGTTCCTTTTAAGATCTATGGGCTGTTAAGGCTGAGTTCGGGGCATCATTAGTTAAATCATATCTGTGTTGATATAATCTTCTCGGAGGGTCGTTGGTCTCACCGATGTACACTGCGGGACAATCAAGGCAGGGGACTTTATAAATACATTGAGTCGGCTGGTTATTACTTTTAGGGGGTTTAAATATTCGTTTAAGGGGAATTGTGTTATTTTTAACAAACTGAATATTTTTAGGTAAATGTTGTTTGATATTAGGGTTAATTTTGTAGGGAATGGGAAGATATGAGAAGGTATGTTCAGTGCTAGGGGGGCTACTATTATAATATTTTTCCTTTGCTTTATTAAATGCTAGATTGATAACATCTTTAACTAACATCTTTTACTAAATTAAAATATCCACAACATGTTATCAATCTAGCATTTAATAAAGCAAAGAAAAAATATTATAATAGTAACCCCCCTAGCACTGAACATACCTTCTCATATCTTCCCATTCCCTACAAAATTAACCCTTAAATCAAACAACAATTTACCTAAAAATATTCAGTTTGTTAAAAATAACACAATCCCCTTAAACGAATATTTAAACCCCTAAAAGTAATAACCAGCCGACTCAATGTATTTATAAAGTCCCCTGCCTTGATTGTCCCGCAGTGTACATCGGTGAGACCAACGACCTTCCGAGAAGATTATATCAACACAGATATGATTTAACTAATGATCCACCGAACTCCGTCTTAACAGCCCATAGATCTTCAAAGGAACATAGGATTAACATTTCATCTGCATCATCTCTTAAATAATTAACCATATCACAAGAAAGGAAAATAGTGGAATCTTTACTATATTATAAGTACAACATAATCTTAATAGGATTCAAGGTGAGTTAAATTAGATCCAATTTCAGGATTCGATATTTCTTGCTTCACGATACCTCGCCGATTTAAAGGATTAAATAAAACCAACCATTCTCGATTTGTATTTATTTTGTAATTAGTTTGCTTTTAAAATTTTAGTAATATTCCTAATATCATCTGAAGAGGCCTAGGCATTAACTATCCTAGCAAAAGCATACGAATGTCTGATTATATGCTACTTATAGTCTCTGCTATCACGTGGCTTTATTAACAAATTATAGATATTATTCATGTCTTTAAATAAATTAGTGGTTTGTTTAATGTGTACAAGGGTAAATAACTATCAAAAACGTTATGAACAATAAAATATATATATAACGGTATATATATAATTATATGATATATATTATATATAATATATATAATATATATATTATAAATATATTATAATATATATATATAATATATATATATATATATATATATATATACAGGGCTAGCACGAATTAAATAAAATAATTTAAATCAACTGATTTTTAACGTTTTTTTTTTTTTTTAAATTGTATGAATTTATTAATTTTAGCAAATTGAATATTCAAATAAATGAAAAATAAAATTGCAAATATATTTGAAACATTAATACATTACATGTGAACATACATATATATGTATATATATATATATATATATAATATAATATATATATATATATATATATATATATATATATATTATATATATATATATATATATATTCAATTTTATATATACTACAAGGCAACATCATAGCTTCAAATAATCTTTGTTGGGCAGTTCTGTTATAATACCCCAATAACATGGAATTTTGCCATATAATATATAATATATATATATATATATATACCGTATATATATAATATATACCTATATATAATATATATATATTATATATATATAATATATATACTAATATATATATATATTATTATATATATTATAGTAATATAATTATATAATATTATATTAGTGATGGATCGAATAACCGCAACCTCAACCGCAACCGCAAATGCGGAGCAACAGCACATATTTTGACAACTGCAACTGCGGTTTTCACTGGTATACACAATCGCAACTGCAACCGCAACTGCGGTTGTCAGAAAGTTATCTTTTTAAAAATACTCTCTTATGGAATCAAAACTTTCTCTCTCTCTTTATTATATGAAAAACAAGGATTCGGTTTGTCTTTGCTCCTCAAATATTTCTAAGATAAGACAACTTACCAGTTCTGATTTTATACTAATTGAAATGTGTATTACTATTGGAGATATTTAAGAGATTACTAAAAAGTTAAGCTTTCATTCGTCCTTTATATCACAAATAATTTCTCTTATTGTGTCGTTAAAAACTCTTCACCAGACCTCAGATTTAGTGGCTGAGGAGGGAATTAAATCAGCTGTACAAACAATAAATTAGGCGTTAGCTCGAAGATTTGATAATTTTTATAAAAATTTCTTGTATTCCATTGCAACATATCTAGATCCTCGATATAAAGGGAAATTTTTTACAACTTTAAAGTATATATGTTTTGAAGGAAGTTTAGGAAGAAATAACGAAATGTAAGGAACTTTCTTCAGAATATGGAAAAGATATATCTATTAACAGACATCCTTAAAGAATTTAAACTGCAGAGATAAAGCAACTTTCAGCATCCAAGCGAAAAACTCTGTTTGAAATCATGAATGCTCATTTAACATCAAGTAGGGATGATGACGCAGAAATAGAGTTTAATGAAAGTGTTTTGGATGAAATAGCAGAATATCAAAAAGAAAAAAGGGATCGATTCCGTAGATGATCCTCTGATTTGGTGAAGAGGGAGCGAACATAACTTTAAAGAGTTGAAGATGATGCTAAAAGCATATTTTGTCATGCCCATCTAGTAGTATGCCAATAAACAACTTTTCAATGGTGGTGGATTAATTTATGACGAGAAAGGGATGAGATTAACAGGAGAAAATGCAGAAAATTGTTATTCCTTAAATCTAACTTGCCGTTTCTAAAATTCAATTACAAGCGCAAATAACTGAAGAAGCACCCTTTAGTTCGGATACTTTCCAGTTTTTCACCAGGCGGAGATGGCGGAAAAGGGATGGTGTTGTGCCTTGTGCGTAGGTCCTCGTTCCGCACCATGGTAACTCTTGTAAACAGAGGCTAAATTACACATTAAACGACCAGAAACTTAGAAATTTTCAAAGTTAATAATAATAATAATAATAATAATAATAATAAAATAATTAATAATAATAATAATAATAATAATAAATAATAATAATAATAATAATAATAATAAATAATAAAAATATTGATTAATAAATAATAATAATAATAATAATAATAATAATAATAATAATAATAATAATAATAATAATAATAATAATAATAATAATAATAATAATAATAATAATAGTAATTATACATAATAATAATAATAATAATCAATAATAATAATAATAATAAAATATAATAATTAATAATAATAAGAATAATAAAATAATAATGTTGTCTTTTAAAATTAAAACAAAGTCCTTCAAATAATTAAAAGAGAAAAATAAGCACATTAATTATATATATTATTATTCATTATTTTAGTGTTACAAAGGTGGTGACTAAAGCCCGTAGATTTTCTTTCATTATTATTATTATTATTTTTTATTATTAATTAGTTAATTATTATTAATTATTAATATATTATTATTTATATTATTATTATTATTATTATTATATTATTATTATTATTTAGTAGTAGTAGTTAGTAGTAGTAGTCAGTAGTAGTAAACAAAAGCATAGCAATTGTTAAATTTTTTATTGCACAACCGCAACCGCAACGCGATTGTTTGAAAAATCGTTAAAGAACCGCAAAAAATCGCAACCGCGCGTTGTTGAAAATTTAGAAACCGCAAAAAATCGCACTTGCGTGTAATGCAAAAAATTCAAGCTGCGCTCCATCACTAATATAATATTAGTATATATATATATATTTGTATTATATATATATATATATATATAATATATATATATATATATATATATTAATATAAAATAATATATCTTTATATAATTATATATATGTATTATAATATATATATATATATATTTGATAGTTAACCCTGGGCACAAAAAAACTTTTATTTAAAACATAATAAAATTTAATTGTTTAATAAAAGCACTGTACAAATAATATAATATAACAGACATTAGCTTTCGCCTAGGATAGTTAATGCCTAGGCCTCTTCAGATGATACTACTAAAATTTTACAAAACTAATTACAAAAATAACATACAAATCGTAAATGGTTGGTTTTTTCTTAATCCTTTAAATCGGCGAGGTATCGTGAAGCAAGAAGTATCGAATTCTGAATTGGATCTAATTTAACTTCACCTTGAATCCTATTAAAATTATTTGTATTATAAATATATAAAGATTCAACTATTTTCCTTTTTGTGATATGGTTAATGTATTTAAGAGATGATGCAGTTCCCTTATTCCCCCACTTTATTGAAGATCTATGAGGCATGTTAAGACGGAGTCGGTGCATCATTAGTTAAATCATATCTGTGTTGATATAATCTTCTCCGGAAGGTCGTGTCACGATGTAGCACTTGCGGACAATCAAGGCGGGCTTTCATAAAACAGAGTCGGCTGCGTTATTACTTTTAGGGGTTTAAATACTTCGCTTGAAGGGGGATTGTGTTTATTTTTACAAACTGAATAATTTTTTAGGTAAAATGTTGTTTTGATATTATGGTTAATTGTGTAGGGAATGGGAAGGAATATGAGAAGGTATGTTCAGTGCTAGGGGGTTACTTATTATAATATTTTTTCTTTGCTTTATTAAATGCTAGATTGATAACATGTTGTGGATATTTTAATTTAGTAAAAGATGTTAGTTAAAGATGTTATCAATCTAGCATTTAATAAAGCAAAGGAAAAATATTATAATAGTAGCCCCCCTAGCACTGAACATACCTTCTCATATCTTCCCATTCCCTACAAAATTAAACCCTTAATAATCAAACAAGCATTTACTAAAAATATCAGTTGTGAAAAATAACACAATTCCCCTTAAACGAATATTTAAAACCCCTAAAACAGTAATAACCAAGCCGACTCAATGATATTTAGTAAGTCCCCTGCCTTGATTGTGCCCGCAGTGTACCATCGGTGAGACCAAACGAACCTCCGAGACAGATGTATTATCAACACATATGATTTAACTAATGATGCCCCGAAACTCAGCCTTAACAGCCCATAGATCTTAAAAAGAACATCCTAGGAAAAATTAACATTGTCATTCGCATCAATCTCACTACTTAGAATACAATAAACACCCTATCACAAAAAAAGGAAAGAGTTGACCTCTTATTATATATTACGCATATAACAAATAATTTAATAGGATGTCCAAGGTGAAGTTTAATATTTAGAATCCAATTCAAGAATTCGAATAACTTCTGCTTCATGATTACCACCTAATCCGACCTAATATAAATGGATTAAATAAACCACAATTCACTGATCTTGTATTCCTATCTTTTGTAATTATCTTTTAATAAATTTTGGTAGTATCATCTGAAGAGGCCTAGGCATTAACTATCCTAGGCGAAAGCTAATGTCTTGTTATATTATATTATTGCAAAAAGTGTTTTATTAAACAATAAATTTATTATGTTTTAAAATAAAAAGTTCTTTTTTGTGCCAGCGTACAATTATCAAAAAATTATATTAATTTGCGTCTAAAGACATTAACACAGCTAGTTATATATCTACCACTCAATAAATAACTATACATATACTACATATCATAATATATATATTATACCGTAATATATTAAAATATATAATATATCACCTATATCATATACACAATATCATAATATTATACCTACCATATATAATATACAAAATATCCATACTATAAACGATAATATATACCAGGCAGGATCTAATATATATATATATATTACATCAACTCAAATAACTCATTCTCCTCCGTCCAAAAGTAAGTATCTACCTGAATATACACTATTGAAAGACTGAGTAACAATGTAGCTACTCGTGATGTATACGAGTGCCGGAGCTAGTTCACCTAAGCTACACTTCCATACTAGTTTTTTAACCAGATTTATAAAGTCAGTCTCTGCACCTATCGTCAGCATTAAATCGTAAATGGCCAGTTATTTATAAAAATCGTTAACGTCTTTTGCACTTACAAATTTTTCACGTACAATACCTTAGACACACGAAACGACGAATCTCCCCTGTGTATTGGCGTCGTTTGCTATTCTCGCTTACGTTTTGCGATGCAGGTAAATATTGAACAGCTGGTCTTAAGCTACTCAACATCTGTGTGAGAAAACAACGTAAATCCAAGTCGAGCACTGAAGACCATGCTTCTTTACAACGAAGCAAGCTAAAGGATGCCCAACTCTATCGAAACATGGTTTTTTAAATTGCAACAAACTTCATAGAGGGACCAGAAGAAAATGTTGAAGACGACCCTCGATTGTGGAAGACCCAATTCTCGTCAAACAACGATAAAAAATGTGCGAAGTTGTTAGAGCTAATGATGGAGAGAGACCACCGCGTTCAGTGTCAGCATAGTGATTGCAGAAGAAAACTGGTTTGGATTAAAAAGCAGTTTCATAGAATTTTAAGAACCATTTGAATGCGAAAAATTTTGCAAAACTAGTGCCGAAATACTGTCGTGTGTACAGAAAGCCGAAACAGGGTTAAAATTGTTCAAATTTCTTGAAAGACTCGAAAGACGAGCACATTTTTTGGATAAAATACAACTATAAAGGAGATGAAGCACATGGGTTTTTGAGTACATCCTGAAACCCAACATGGCAAATTGCGGACATGGACACACAAAAAATTATCTCGTCCGAAGAAAGACGTATGAGCAAGTCCAAGGTGACAACACTGCTTATTGTTTTTTTCGACAGCACCGTAAGATAGCGCAGTATTTGAACAAGGAATTTGTACCTAAGAACAACAGTAATACGTCTTTTACAAAAGAGTCTGGTTGAACGACTTTTGAAAGCGAGTTCACGACGAAATAGCAAAACAGACATTGCAAACCACTGGGCTGCACCATGATAACGCGCTATCTCACCTGCGCTCTCAATTATAGAGTTTCTATGGCGAAGAAAAACATTCAAGGTATTCAACACTCTCCCCCATTTACAGCCTAGAATCTAGCTCCGGCTTGCCGATTATCTTCCTCTTACCCTAAGATTGAAAATGAAGTTTGACACGGTCGAATCATATTTGGACGATGGAAACTTGAAAAAATACTGTAACACGTGAACTAAGCAACACTTCAGAAAATGACTTCGGTCATTACTGCTATGCACAGTGAAGAAACGTTATATCATAGGGATATCGGGAGAGGACTTGTGGACGATGTAGGTGGTCTCTTCTGAAGTCCACCTATATAAGTAAATGATGAGAGTTTAAAAATTTTGTAGTTCACAACTACGCCAGCGACGAGGTAGGCCACTGGGATTCAACTTATCTCTTTAGGAAATGGGACTCAAAGTCCTGTAGCAGTTATTTCTTTATGAAAAAGGAAACAAAAGTTTCCGTTAATTATCTCTTAAAATTAATTAATATGAGATTATCATGGGGATTAGAAATAATCCAATTATAACGAAGATTTATTCAACAAAAGTAAAGAAGTACCCTTTTGTTAGATATACTCTCTCTCTCTCTCTCTCTCTCTCTCTCTCTCTCTCTCTCCTCTCTTTCTCTCTCTCTCTCTCTCTGATCCTCTCTCTCTCTCTCTTCTCCTCTCTCTCTTCAAATTCTTCAGAAGTCTTGTGCTTAGCCGATGTTTTACCTCCCCTTCTGGGCGACTTTCGTTCTTGAGTTTTGAGTCTCGAAGATTCTGCTTCTCGCTTACTTAGTCGGCTGTTCACCTTCCCAGTTAAGATTAGAATTTCTTGAGACTTGTTTTCGGGTGATTGAGTTTCGGAGAGAAGAAATAAGTCTGAATTAGTGAGTTTAGTGGATGAGTATCTCGACAAGGCGGGTTTATATATTATTTCATTTCGACTTATGCTAAAATTTTGCTCGCGCAAAATTTTAGCATAAGTTCAAACATAATTTAAATTTTTTGTTTTGCAACTAGTATTAATGGTTACTACATATATATATATAAATGTATGTAATGTAAGGATTATGTATATAGATTATTTAATGATAGATATTATTTTAAATATAATAAATTATTTAATATATATATATATATATATATATATATATTATATATATATATTCTATAATATATATATAAATCAAAATATATTATATATAATATATATATATATATAATATTACAAATGCATAATTTTTCTCACCAATATACATTACTAATATAATATATATATATATATATGTGTGTGTGTGTGTGTGTGTGTGTGAACACTGTGCATAGCCAAAAATAGCACCCCGGTGATTCCCGTAGTGCCTTAAGAATAGTGTTGGAGAAGAGCTGGGAATTTAATGAAACAGCATATACAGCAAAATCTAACATTTTCTTAACATCATACGAAAGCATCCTAATTAACATCATAATCAAAGCAAAATAAGCGAAACCATTGGACGGTTATATTCGCTGGAAAGACGGCTATTCAGGTATATTTTAATCCCATTAATGATTCATTATATTCATATATATATACCACAACCATACTATAATCATATAAACTCACATTACTCATATAGTAGAACATAACGTAAAGTATATATAATATATATATATATAAAGTATGATAGCCAATTCTAACTAAATACACATACAAGATACATAATACGTACTCACTACAAAAATATATATAGTTGTTTAAATCAATCTACTACTCCAAGTATAAAGAAAATATATATATATATATATATAATATATATATATATATATATATATATATAATATATATATATATATATATTATATATATATATATATATATATATATATATATAATATATATATAGTTGTTATCAGGAAACTTAGAGGTTATGAACTACGCTAGGCTTGTGAGGTTATTGAAATATAACCCCACTAGTTACAGTACAGTATCGACATATGCCCTATATATATAGTGTATATATATATATCATAATAATAATATATATATATATATATATATATATATAATATACTATTATATATATATATATATATATATATATATATATTTATATTTATATATATATATATAATATATATATATATATATATATAGTATATATATTATATATATATATATATATATACTATAAGATAATATATATAGTATATATATATATATATATATAATATATAAATAATAATATATATTATATTATATATATTTCTATGTTGTTAAAATCATCTTTATCCAATTGTATCTACTCAGAGTTAGCATTATATGACAGCACGTTATGGTCAGGACTCTTAATGACTTCTATTTTATTCATTTTGTTTCAGCTCTGTTTTTTGAGCACGTTTCAACTTCCCTTATATTGTCTTTTTTACTTTTTCTTTCATTATTAAGATTTCTATTTTCTCTGATGCTTCCATTACAAGATACTCAAAAGTTTATCTTGTTCTCAATGATTCATTGTTATATCCTCAAGTTCCTGCTACTTGTCAATCCAATTTCATGCCATTATTATTTCGAAGCTTCTTTCTATTTCTACCCAGGTAATTGTGCTTCTTTGATAGGTTTCATGACTATGTATGAAATAACTTTCAAAAATCACCCCAATAGTGGAAATAGCGAGATATGATTTCGGTTACTTACTATATTACTAATTTATTTATTCTGTGTCCATCATTATTGCTACCAACGAATAAAATGTATATTATGATTTTATTTGCCACCGCAGCAAAAATCCATAGGAGAGAGGACCTCATTGAATATTCCTGCCTTCTTTTTAACTCTTCCATGCTATTTTCATTGAATCATATAAATTTCTAGACCGACTATATATATATTTTTTCTCCGCTCTAACAAAAAGTTTATTGGCCGTTTTAACTCATACATATATCAAGTGTTATAAGTTCAATGCTAATAGCATCTAAAACACACACACACACACACACACACCACCACCACACACACACACACACACACAACACACCACACACACACACACAACACACACACACACACAAACACATACAACACACACAAAACACACACACACACACAACACAACATTAAAAATTATAATATTGAAAATTATTCTAGTGTATTTTATCAAAAATAAAATATCTTTAATGTAATATGTTATTTTAATTACATATTTAAACTATTGTTGATGTCTTGGCAAAATAAACAACTTGAACATTTTCAGTTTTCTTTTCTGGGTCTTCTCTGTTTGTATTTTCTGCAATCATGTATCTTTTTGTCCCTTAGCTCTGCTTTAAAATCTTTTCTGCTTTTAACTTATAATATAATCAATAGTGAGTTTGAATTCTTATTAAAAACCTTTGAGTAATAATATATTAGACAAGAGACATCGGAATTTTTATGTATTTTTTCGTTCTGTGTTATCCCCTATTGACTAACTTACGCCGATATCTGTCAACTCCTGTTGTTCGAAACCCTGACTGTCCTGCGGGACTAACTTCTTTCTCACTAATAATCTTCGTCCGCCTTACCTTCACAGTCAGTGAGACTCCACATCCTAATACTAGTCACTATTTTTCCAGGCATATGTCCATAACTTTATCTGAACCTGGTGCCTCTCCATTTACTGCTCATTTTAATTCATTTCTTTATCGCGACTGACATTTTATTTTAAGATCGCTGAAGTTCCATTTGTTTCACCATTTACTAGTTATTTTTCTTGATCTACTCGCTATGGCGCTACCAGTTCAGCATTCGCCTCTCGCGAATTCTTAGTGTTGTTTTTAAGCTCGAGTCTCCAAACGATCCCCTCAATATAACCAGAGATCTTATGTCGTGAGTTTTCACTATTAGGAGGAAATTCCTCACTTGTTAGATCAGTTTATGTAGCACCCTCAAGCTAACAACTATTCCTCCTAGATTCGTACATTCTATCTCTCTCTTTG
>JABUQX010051491.1:0-29378 GCA_015478945.1 Trachelipus rathkii | reverse complement strand
ATTATTATTATATATATTGATTATATATTATCATATTATTATTATTAGTTAATTATTATTATTATTATTATTATTATTATATATTATTTATTATTAATTCATTATTAGATTATAATTATTATTATTATTCATTATATTATTATTAATGATTATTATTATTATTATAATTATTATTATTATTATTGATTATTATTATGTATATATTTATTATTATTATTATTTATTATTATATTATTCATTATCTATAATTATTATGATTATTATTATTATTATTATTATTATTATCCTCTATTATTATTATTATTATTATTATTATTATTATTATTAATATGATTATATTATTATTATTATTATTATTATATACTATTATTATTAGCATTATTATATTCATTATAATATAATTATTATTATTACGTCAGTAATAAAATATACCTATGTAATTAAAACAGAGTTTTTTTGAAAAGACCCAATAATTATATTTTCTCCCTTTAAATAAGATACTTTTTCTTTTATATTTAAAGCAAAGTTTCGAATTCTTTCGGTTAAAAAATAAACTTTTCTCTTGATCATTTTTCACGTGATTTTTAAATGTTTGTTCCTTTTTGTACTTTTTTTGAGATATTTAATTATAATTTAAATATTAATTTTGTGTGTAATGTGTTTTTTTTTTTTTTTATTTTTTTTTTTTTTTTTTTTTTTTTTAAACCAGTCATTAAGACTTTAGATGCATAATCATATTGGCGAAGTTTAGATGGAAGATTTTGTTTTTGTCTTTTTTTTTGTATTTGTTTTTGCATTTTTTCTGTATTTTTTTTTTTTTTTTGTTGTATTTGTTTTTTGAAATTTTTTCTGTATTTTTTTTTGTTTTGCATGGTTTCTACCCCTAAAAGCATGCCATTTACTCCTCAAAAACACGCCATTTACTCTGTAAAAATACAGCCATTTACTCCTATTATGTCTACCAGACCTCCTACACTTATTTCATATACTCTAAATTCCTCTATCCTTCAGACAACTCCTTATACTGCCCTCAACCCACTCTTTTCTTTTGACTTTCCCAGTCAGACGCCTGTCCCAGACAGCACTCATCACTACACCCCGCCACTTAAACTAACCGGATTATCAATAAACCTATCCCTTCCACATGACCAGACCATCTTTGACAAATCCTCTCCGTAATTTTTCAGCATCATCCATGCTTTCTTTAACATTCACACAGCTTCTCTATATAACGGGCTCACTTCCTCATTTTTTATTAATTTAAGTTTTCGTCAAACCTAACCAAGCCAATAAGGTCTATCCATTCTGAACAGATTGCATCTCTTACATCTAATACCTTCTTCATTCCATCATTCCCACCACCGTGTTAGTTTCAATACTATACAACATTGTAGCAATATAACCTCAAGCAGAACCATAGTGCACTCAAGATTTAGTCTTCTTTCATTCACCAAAGAGTTAACTGCATCAGTCACCTTCTTAACACTTGCAACTTTCCTCCTACTACACTTCAGGCATCATCCGTTTCCCTTTTCATTCACAACATATACTCCAAATAATTTTCAACTTTATTTAATTTTTGTTTTTCCAGTTGGATACCATCCAGGCTCATTGGTTTCGCACTGCAGACTTTTCCTCACCTGATCCCCATCAACTTTCTCTTATGCTACATTACTTTTCAAAAAAAACTTCTTCTTTGATACCTTGACGCACCTGACCGCACCTGACGCCCTGGACGCCCTGACGCCCTTGACGTCCCCTGACGCCCTGACGCCCGCTACGACCCTGACGGCCCTGAACGCCCGGACGCACCTTAACAAAAACACCCTGACACCACTGATACCCTGACACCTTGACACCCTGACACCCATGACACGCCTGACACCCTAGACACCCGTGACACCCTCTGACACCCCTGACACCCTGACACGCCTTGACACCCTGACACCCTGACACCCTGGACACCCTGACCACGCTTGACACCCTGACACGCCTGACCACCCCTGACAACCCTGACACCGTGACACGCCTCGACACCCTGACACCCTGGACACCCTGACACACCTGACACCCTGACACCCCGACACCCTGACACCTTGACACCCTGTTAATCCTCTCTACTAATCCTTTTAGACTTTTTTCTGGTTCTCCGCACAACACTAAAACATTTGTATACAATAAGAAAGAAACCATCCATTCCTCAAAAGGCAACAGACAACATGACCATCTCCATCAAGCAGTCTTATCCTCCCCTGCTTCCCCTACCTTAAATTCTTTCATCATCCTATACATATACATCTACTTACAAACGTTTAACTCTATTCAAAAAACTTACCACCCTCACCTATATATCATTAATAAATGGCAAAGTAGAGAGTTAAACCGGAGTGTTAATCGCCCTTGTATTAAACAAGTTCATAAAACGAAAATAAAGTTTCCTCATTACTTTCTCATTTCTCACTCATTTTCTTCAATGAGAAAAATCTGATCTACACATCCTCTACCACTTCTAAATGCACATTGTACATCAACTTGTACATCAACTTGTACTTCAACTTGTACCTCAACTTTGTACTTGCTTACTTCAACAAATTCAAACCTTTCAGTTACTCGACGTCTCTATTAAACCAATAGTACCAGCACGATTATATTCCCTACAACACTCAATAAACTAATTGTCCTGTAGTTTCTACAGCTCCCCTTATTACACTTACCTTTATACAAGGGTACATTAACTACCATCATACAGTCTTCCGGAACTACATCCTACACAAACAATTTGTTACACACCTTCCGTATACAGTCAATCACAATTTCACTTCCATTCTTGATCAATTTCACCTCGTAGTTTCCATCTATAAGCATAAAATATTGACTGAGAAAAACTCGTGATGGCTTTTGAATTTTTATAAGCAATATTATTTGTTGTTTGATAAGTTTCCCTGTCCGATTAGCCCTGGAAGTTGTATATATGTTGGAATGACTATTTATTATATGGGGGGTGTTATTTGACAGTCAACCCCCGCAAAAAATAGGAAAATATGTTAAATTTATATCTTAAAAAAAAAAAGCACGGACAGTCTGCTGCGTCTATAGATAGCACTTTTACTGTCCAATGAACTACTCATTTACCTTAGTCATAATGATCACAGTGATGCGGGAAAAAACAACCCGCGCGCTATCCCCACGCCCCCCCCAGTAGTGAGGTACAAGTGGGGTGAAAAGAAGTAAGGCTCAGTATGCATACCTAAAATAATAAGTAGATCCGAGAATAACTCACGTATATATATCAAGCAAGAGGCAAGATGTAGTCTTCTGATAGCAGTATGACGATAGAATTTAATCATCCATAAAAAGGCGTAACATAGTAGAGTACTGGGGTGGAGATAAAACGCTATACTTAATTCACCTTACAGCAACCTAGAGGGATCATACGAATAATAGTATCTGTTATTAAAAAATTATATATCTATATAATATCATACGTACTACTAATATACTATCAGTAAATTATTTATAGCGTATATATCGACTTAGTTACGTTATCACTATAACGCAGAGGGGTAGTATGACTATATCATATAAAAGAAGTACTTATATTTATATGATATATATATATATATATATATATATATATATATATTATATATGATTATATATATATAATATTAATACTATATATACTATATCATATGTATATATATAGATATATAATATTAAGTCATGATATACTATATATATTATAGCAAACTATCTGATCCACGACTTGCCTAATGTGTTTAACATCTTGAGATTAAAATTCGACTCACCAATTTGATATATATATTACAGATTATATATATATATATATATATATTAATAATTATATATTATATACCTTATGGGGAAATAAAAAAAAACATCTTCGCAAATTCATGGCAATGTGCTAAAAGTACAATTCCTATGCAGAAATATGTATAGGTATACTAGTGTATATATATGACCTTGGAACGTCACAAAAGAATAGCTACACATATATATATATACACTAATAATAAAATTAGAGCATATAAGTTATAGTATTATACTAATCTCGTGGTAGAAATGGATGGGTGTGCGATTTCACATACGGTAATATATATATATATAAGTATATATATAATATGATATATATATATATTATAAATTAGAGGTAGATACCACCCTAGAACTTATCATCAGTCACCTCTCATCACTTCCCAGAACCTTTGGATTTGAACACCTTGCTAAATTAAACTTTCCTTGTGGTAAAATTCTATACATAAAACAATTGAAGATAAAAAAGAAAAAACTACACTATGCACGAATACTATCTAAATTCCCAAGATAACATATGAATACACCCCGAGTAAAAGTAGACTCAAAACGTGTAATATAAACTCAACATTAATTCAAATAACGAACTTTTTCAAATTTTCATATTTTATAATTAATTTATTGTAGTATTATATATAAATATAATAGGTTATTTTCATTCTTATATTCACAACTCTCTAACTAGTTTATTACTTATAGGAGTATAGTATATAATTGTCATTTTGAGTTAGCAAAGAATATATATACATAGCAAATATGAAGGTACTACTACTAATATATAGTTATATATATTAAGTATTTTATATATATATAGATAACAGCAATTGCAAAATAGTTGGTGAATCGTGGGTATTTTAAAGAGTTAAGAAACTCTATTTTATGTGAGGATTATCACGCCACTAATCGAAATTTAAGTAAGTCTATAGGTTTTAATGGTAAATGGTTCTATTGACGCTCTTAGCTGCAATTTATTTATAAGTTATAGAAATTCAAAATGCGTTTTTTTAATCTAAATAAAAAATAATAAAGCACTTGGAAATATAAATTCAATGAAAAACTTACCCGATATTTTTATTATAATTTTTTAATTACTCTTACGTAGGTTGGAATATTTCTTATATCATTCATGTTATTTATTTAGGTAATTATGGGCAGGAAATTTACATTTTTTAATAATCCTAACTATCACTGAACTCCTTATTGCCGTTTAGCGATTTACTATAATAATATGTGAATTCTGTGACTCACATAACTCCTTTTATTGTTTAGATGAAGTAATACTTATTTTCAAATAAATGAGAACCTTAAATTTCACTAAGCATACGATCGTTATCTCATATAGCTAATATTGTATCAAACAATGTTCTTTTCATAATTTACAAGCCTTTGAAAACTATATTAACATTATATATATCATGGCTCAAATTGATCTAAATAATCATGGTTTACATTATAAACGCCTTACTGGGACCTTTCCTTGTGTAGTCACGTGATTTCGATCGATTGGGCCTACTTTAACTTTGTGAAAACTCAATTGTTCCCATATCAAATGAATTATTTGACAGTATAACAAATTATATGTACTTTTATGCATTATTATATGTTAGTTGTTATGTTTTATAATCTATAACGATATATATATAACCAAAAATTATACTAATCCCAATGTACAATTGAAAATAATTTTCGTGTATATAATATAACATTATAATAATATATTTATAATTCAAATATTTGTATATAATAATTATTATATGTTATAGAAGTGAAATTTTGGGGTATACAGGTTTATTGTGCACAGATAATAATTGATAATATATATTACTTATTATTTTTTTTTCATAAATTTTGAATGTCTTAACAAATAGATGAACAACAAACCTAACTCTAGACTAAATGCTTGCATTTGAAATGTAACTATTTAACTTTATGATTTTAGTTATTATATTTATTTACCTTCATATTGTAATTATGTATTATATAGGAAATTATCTTCGTGGTGAAGTGGCACCCATCATAGAATCACGCTCGTTTATAATGTTGCAACTCATAATTGAGATGTGTACTGTAGAAATAACATACTCATATGTTATATATATTATATATATTATATATATTATATATATATATATTTATATATACTATTTAATATTATAATATTAATATAATATATATATATATTTATATATATATATATATTTACAATTGATTAAATGTATCAACTAAAATCAAGATTTAAATCGCATATTATCTTGTTATACAATAAAATGAGATTTTTTTTTATATTGGGTATAATAGATCCACACCACATCATCATATTATGTATAGGAGGGTGAACTTTCTATGAGTATAAATTAGATATACCGTAGTGGATATAATGCGGTTAATAGAGGTCGAACCCTTAGGGCTAACACTACTAGTTAACTTGCAAAGCGCGCTACGATGATCATGGTAGACAATAATCTCATGGAATTAACCCAAGAAATTAGATGTGTATTATGAATTCCACCAGGAAACTGTGATAAGTGAATGAATTATTAAATTTAGGTAATTGGAACTAGAAGTAAAAATTTACTCATAGACTTTCAATTTAGTCCGAATTTTCGTCTACAACTCTTAATTCCATTAAAATTAAATTGCTATTCTTTAGGTTCTGCCTAACTACAAAATCATTGCAAGTAATTATAGAATATTTAACATGGTATTCGAATTTATTGTAGAAATTGTGTATATGGATTTATTATTGCAGAAATTTACTTATTTGGTGAATTTTGTGATTGCTCAAGGAATAATTCTGGTGTTGTAATTTTTATTATTGCATAGAACTTTACTAGTGTTAGAATTTATTGTGATAAGAACTTTACTTTCACTGGGGAACACCTTTATTGTATAGAAATCTGGTGTGGAATATTTATTGTAGAAATTCTGGTATTGGAATTGTCATATTTAAATTGTATATAAATTTTTCCCTGTTCTAGATCTATATTGTAGAAATATCATGGTCGTGAAGCTTAGGCCATAAAATATTTAATGAATATGGAGTCTGTCTTGTAGAATTCTTAAATGTAGAGTTAGAATTTATAATAGGTAAGTCTATCGTTTTGTGAAATCTTATTGTATGAGAATTTTTAAATCATCGGAATTTTATTGTAGAAATTCTGGTGTTGGAATTTTATTGTAGAAATTCTGGTGTTGGATTTTATTGTAGAAATTCTGGTGTTGGATTTTTTTGTAGAAATTCTGGCGATGGAATATTATTGTAGAAATTCTGGTGTTGGTTAATATTGTAATAATAATTCTATGGTGTTTGAGAAATTATTTTATAATTGTAAGAGAATTATGGTGTGGATATTATTTTATTATAATTGTAGAGAATTCTTGGCAGAGGATTTTATTATGTAGATAAATATTATCTGGCGCTGGTATAAATGTTTATTGTATAATAAATATTTTGGAGTATATATGTGGACTTCACTGTAGGGAGTTTTACATCACACTCACCAGAAAATTCCAAATTGGTGCATTAAGGATTTTCCGTTGGGTTTTATTGGATATTTCCTCAGGCTCAAGCGAACTATGGGATTCACTCACGAATAGATTTCTGTAGGCTATAAAGTAAAGGGATACGAATCTCCTTGAAGTTAATTAATCTCTCAGTGTTTCTACGTATTGTTTTCAACTTCACGGCATTCCACTCTCTCACTCATGCTCCTGCTTAGCTATCTACCATGATTCGTCTAATTATTGAATATCGTTGTTGATCCTCTAGGTATATTATTTATATTCGATATTATATATACAAATATGCTTTTATTAATAAAACATTTAAATAAATAATTAGGATGATGTGACGATTATAATTGCTTTATCTTTATCGTAATCAGATTGGGAGAAAAAGTAATGCTAGTTTGCAATAGCTCAATCAAAAAATGAATCTTTAAATCAATACAACCTTGTGATCATAATATATATACACTATAATATTTATTATTCCTTTTTATTTCTTTTCTACATTACTTATATATTGTTATTAATAAAAGCTTGTTTATGTAAAATTCCTATTATTTTATATATTCAAATGGTCTTTCTGTTGGCGTATTGTTTTGTCTGTCTCGATTACTTATAATTTCTTATATTTTATCTTAGCATTATTTATCTTATATATTAGCCAAGTTATATTCTATCATATATATGAATTAGGACATTTTAAATATACAATTTACTTTGAGTCATGTTTCATAGAAAACTCTTTCATCAATTCACCTTTTTCAGCTGTAATTACTTTTCAAATCTAGAATATCATTGTTATATCAACAAAGAACTAGTATTGAGGGCTTATGACTTCATGGTGACTTAGTACTTTATATACGTGGTTTCATAATGTTGATCTTTCGATACATGATCCAAGTATTATTCTAGAGTCTAAAGAATATATCTCAATTATATACTGATAAAAGTTTACGCTTTATTTTCCCAATGAATGTCTTATATCGTTAGCTAGAGCACTGTCAGTTATTACGTAATAATAATGAGAAGAGAGAGTCTTCCATTCTTTTGTAAAATGAGCTATGGAGTTAATATTCTCAATATTATGTAATCATATGATGGGTTGTGATGTAAGTTGACAAGCTAAGACATTCAACTCTCTGCTCACATACATATGCCACATGAGTGTTCACGTATTACGAATATTCTGGAATGCGCCCATGTCATTACATTATAAGAACAGGCGCATTGCTAGTTTACCATAAATATATCGTACTCACAAAAGACATTTAATGGATGTTTCTGTGCTATCTTGACTACTACAAATCGAATAGTCTTGGTTTCACAAAATAGACCTCACTTGACAGCTCAACCCCTCGTTTAAATACCGCATTTATAAAAGAGGTATGCGATTTTCTCTTGCCTTTAGTCACATTTATATTATCTTTCTGTGTGACGATCTTCCGAATAAAATTTTTATTGTGTGTATCCCGTTTATATCATTATACTTTTTCACCCAAATAAATATTGATTTATGTATTACTTTCACGGAAATATATATCAGCATCATAGATGTCATAGATTTCTCACTAAAAGTGTATTTTTAAACTTTATATAATTTTTTATTTACAAAGAGGTGTTTTCAATGATGAATTTCATGATATAAGCGCACAGTATTCAACATTTATGAAGAGTATAAAATTGTCCTATATTTCTATTCAACTACACATACTCTCATTAAATCTTAGTTCTAAAAACCTAGAGTTTATATCCGCATCCGGACTCTTGTATCATACTAGTTACTCCAAAAAAATAAATCAAAGAAGCTATCTAGCTGAGGAAAATTTATTTATCACATAAGTCACTCTAACATACTAAATATTTATTTTATTCAACGATATATTTAATTAGATTGTAGAATAAATATTCAGCTCTACATGCAACATATAATCGACCTGTATTCCTATTGTGAGGAATTAAATCTTGAATTATTCACAATCAAGAAGTCAAAACTACAAATGTTATTAATATATTTAGTTTTATAGAATGTATGCTATTATCAACACTGTGATAAGAGATTTCAGTTGTTATGACTTCTTGTTCGTGTAATGATTTTAGTTAAAGAATAATATATAATATATAAAGTATATAACTGTCAAAATAAATTAAAAATTATGACTATTATTTGGTTATTGCTTTTAATAACAAATTTAATAGATCAAAGACGAGATAGGTATTTTAAACCTTCATATATCATTACATTAAAATTATGCAACTCCATCTGTTCAGATTACTAATTATACCATGCTCCGCTAATCATATTTCTTGAATATCTAAAGAATCTCATACATTCGGTATTTTCCATTGAGGCAAACTTGAAGTTAAATGCCTTACCATAAATTAGATATAATATTATATATCATACCCCCATACTATAATATATATATATATATATATATCTTTATATATTATATACTATATAATTATATTATAATATACTATACTATATTACTATACTATTATTATATATATATACTATATATATATATATTCATATATATATATATAATATATTTACTTTGGTTATTTAAATTTATTAAAGAAAAATAGTCTTAAAAATTAAAATTTCTCGCATTATTTATAATTACATAATAAATAATTAATTATAACTTATCAAATGAATAAAATAAATATAAAAGGAGTGAAACTGAGTTTGATAATCTTATACGCAAATCATGGAGGAAAGAGCACACAAATTCGATTAATAAGCAAATACTTATAATAATAAAATATAATACCAGAAACACAAATACAATCACAACTAATAAATACCTATAAATTTAATAATAATAAACAATCAAACAAACTCCTTAGTACCACCCACTACTATATATATATATAATTAAATTATAAAATTAAATCAAGAAATATATCAGAGAAAACAATTAAAGAATAATAAAGAAAAAACAATCTAAAACAATAATTATAATGTACCCATCGAAGTCAATATATCATATAAATTACTAAATTGAAATAACTTAGTATTATATTTAAGACAATATTTTAATGGTAATTTAATACAATTTATATCATTAGTTTTTAGGACCTAGATTTAGCATCTGGCTTTGAATTCTTGATGATTCTGATTGGTAAAAACATAAGTATGCTAAATCTGATGAGAATTTCTTTTCAGCATAAAATTCTATTCTAGGTAGAATGGCATGTTTTTATCTTAACAAGTCAATTTTTTGTTGTTTACTTATGATATGAATCAGTATATAATTACGCTGTATTCTCTCTCCTCTTCTCTCTCTCTCTCTCTCTCTCTTCTCTACTCTTCTCTTCACTCTCTCTCTCTCTCTCTTAAATTCTTCACTTCAACTACCTCTTAATCTCCAAAAAAAAAATAATCATTAAAATCTTCAGCTGGAGACATGATTGGTATACTAAACACGAGATGCGTATTATTAATTCAATTAACTATTTTGTGATTAACCTATCTCCCAAATTAAAATAATTTAGATATAAAGCAATAATTATATTTTTTTTATAATTTGTGATGATTTTTATATTAGTATTATTAATAATTTGTAAAATTATTTCACATAATTGGACACTATGGGATATTATTACTAAGTAATAAGTACCATTGTCTTCACCCTTGGTGTCAATGCAACCCGCCCAAAGCCCGGTTGGTATAATTATACATAAAAATAAACTAATATAAGTATCAATATACTCTAACAAAATACAACTTACCCCCCCTATTAACCTACTGCTCACACTAGAATCTATATAATATACCTAAAACTAGATTACTACTATATATTGCCCGACAAACCGTCTCCTAATTTTCCTCATAAATAATATAATATATTATATAAAAAACAATCATATATGCTCATATAAAAAATAAGATCTATAGTGTACCCTCGCATATAAAACATAATTAACGTACTAATTAAATATATATCTTACACATCGTGTTTTAAATACAATTATTCCCAACAAGATGATATATTTTAGCACCATAAAAACAGCTTAATATAAAGTGATACAAATGAAAGTATGAATGAATGAATGAATGAATAAGTTTATAAACATTTTCGAGTGAAAAATGAAAAATATATATTCAGAGTAATAACAATATCAATATAAATAACACCTATAATAAGAATTCTACACTAAGCATATACTAGGCTAACAACAGTAGACTATCATACAATAATTCATCAAACATAATATATATATATATATATAATATCCAACCTGTAAACTATCATACTAATGAGTAGAGGAATAAAAGCTATATAATACTTTATACCCCGTCTCAGCTCTAATTATAACTATATTGTCTTTATATTCATTTATATAAAAGTCTAAAATGGTAGAACAGAATTTATCAGCAGAAACTCGAATTTATATATATTTAATACTCTACCCTAATATATATATATTATACTGATAATAACCAGTAAGATCACTATTTATTAATATAATTAATCCTAATATATAATATAATAAATATATTATGTAAAATATCACCTAAATAAAACCCAATGATAATCACTCCATATGTTCTCACCATATATACCTAACATCGCCCAACCCTCTCTTCTTCTCGCCTATATACATATTAATCATACCAGATAATAATGTTATATATATATATATATATATATATATATATTATTATATAATAATATATATATATTATATATATATAATATTATACTCTATATATATATAATAGTACTATATATCTCCCAACGGCTTCGCCACAAGGTCCAAGGAACCAAGGGAGACACACTGGCTCTGTCCTTAGTAAAAACATAAATATATTAAAAATAATAGATAAATTAACCTAACTAACATAATCTAACCTAACCCTACACGTAAATTAATTATTATATATATGATATAATCTATATTATATAATATTATAAATCTATACAGTTTTGTAGGGATTTAAAGGCAATCATTCAACAACAGCAGCCCTCACCTCCCTCATCTAATTCATTACACATCTAACACTATAAATATATTAAATTAAATGGTCTTCAACCATAATCCGCCTATCTAACAATCAGTAATCCATATAACTAATTACTAGTCTTAATAATTTTCTAGACATATTAAACAAAAAGCCTTTTTTTAACACAGGGATACCTATCACACATATATCATAATATATCACTCTTATATATATATATAAATACATAAAAAATAAATCTTTTCAATTCCCCCTAAGTATAAATAATATAACCATAGATAAAATAGGTGTCATTCAAATTTTTACTTAATCTAAATATTATAGTTATATATGCTACAAATATATAGCAACTCTGAAAAATATTGTCATTCTCCACAACTAGTCCTATATAATATTGAATAACGTAATACAAAACTGGTGTAATACTGAAACTAACAGGGCGTCCAAATATCCTCTCCGATTTCTTCATATCAAATCTCTGTATATATCAATCTTGTACTATCTACTACCACTTATAGTATAATGAATGTAACTTGAATACTCCACACAAATCAACTTTACCATTGCACAAATCTGATAAAATGCCTATTACTTAAGCGTCAGACCACGCATTCTCTGCTATTCGTAGTCTTGTCAAAATGATATTCAAACTCCTAGGCACTACCTGTTTCTCCCAGAATCTTTATATCCACCCCAACTCGTCATTAGTAAATGACCCACCCCGACACCCAATTTTTAAGCCTTACACCTAACAGCGAAAGCTTCTTTTCACAGATTGACAACCAATACTAGGATTGAGCCAGTGTAAGACATATGTATGTAGTATATCTATTTCCCTGCCGAAGGTGACCTATTAATAACGTTCTTTAATCCTCCCAAAAGCTTAATGTCAGAACCATACTTGATCTAATTGATTTTTATTATCCCCCTCTTATTATTGAGTTAATTCTCACTTTAAAAAGCCAATTTTAATTTAATTATCACTGAACAACTTAAAACTCAAACACATTTCCCAAGAGAACGACCAAGTTTAAAACACAAAAAGTGATAACTCTCATCTCCATTATAGCCAATCTCTGCATTGCCCCTAATAGTCTACTTGCCTATGCACAAAACCAACATACTCCTACCTCCCTCTATCCTATAAATTTACATCATAATAAAAACACAAAAATAATTATAATTAGGATACTCGTAAACTTTAATAAACGGACACACGATATTTAGAATCATTTCTATATCTCCACATCTACATAATTATCGACACAATTAATATTAACTTTACCTCTCAAAATATACCGCAAAATACGTGATAAATATAAACATCTACTATTCCATATACTAATAATAAAAGGAACTACACATACCTCACCCAGCCACAAGTAAAAACATATATCATTACGTTTACAGACGTGATATGCATGAATGAACGTTTTAAAACCCAGCATCACTACGGCCTCTATCACACCTTCTACATATAAGTACAAACAACCAAACAACCCCTCAACATAAATACAATCACAAAGGGAGATAGTGTATTTAACATCTTAAATTAGATTATTACAATACTAACAGATAAGAAATTTTCGTTCTCTAAATTCCATAATCTAATTACATTGCCATAGTAAGGAATAGCTAAATTTATATTGGCATTGAAGTAGTGTTATACATGAATGAGGAAAATGTATTTTAAACGTTTCCAAAATAGGAAAATTGTATTTATTGACTTAAAGTGTTTTGTTAATATTACCATAGTGTATTGTAGTACGTCATATCTTTTGCAAAATTGCTTTTAATGGCAATTACAACTTTATAAATAAATTAAAAATGATCCCTAATGGAAACAAAAAGTGTAAAATCTGTGAAACCCAGGCACCAATAGCAAAACAATGGTGTTCCTGTGGGCACCAGGCGGAGATTGCGACTTTTGGAATGTTCTCTATATAATTGTGTATTGTTGCCTTGTCATCTGGTAGTTACTTTTTGATGCTGCCATTCTCTTGTAACAAAGAGTATGCACCTTGGATAACTCTATCTCCCTTTTATCAGTTGTAGATATATTATTTTAATATACTAATATATATATATATATAATTATATATATATTATATTATATATATATATTTATTATATATTATATATATATATATATATAGTATTTATTACAGTGTGATTCAAAACCTCTGCGACACTGGAGGGCTGATAGAGCAACGGTAGAGGAGACATTATTGTTAAATATGCTTGATTGGTATGACGCTTCGTTCAAGTTATTTACAATTGAAGGGACCACTAGTTTATGTTGTTTAACGCGTTCGCATGTAGGTTACCGATGAATTAAAGCTTACTCATTTTATGTGTTGTGCGTGCGGAACAGGTGTTGTACGCTTAACGTCTTCGGAAACACGTCGCGATACTTTACCTTGCCCAATTCATCGTTTATTCAGTACAGTGTAGGCATCGGTTACGAATGGCCACTGACTCTTACGATGTAACGACATGATAATGTGTTACGGTGCGGCGAACTGAAATGGAAGAGGGCGCACATGTACCGGCGATGGGTGTCACTACAGAAATACCAACCAGCTTATCTGTCGGTTAATCGGAAGGTCGGTTGGTGAATCCATTCGGTAAGTCGATGGCTACCAGTCTGACATCAACGATGAATTGGGCAGGGTAAAGGTTGCCACGCGTTTCCGAAGGACGTTAAGCGTACACACATGCGCTAGGCAACACACATTAAATTGAGTACCTTATTTGTCGCGTAACTACAATCGACGCTCACACAACTAAACCAGTGTACCTTCAATCGTCGGTAACTTTGAAACGAAGTATACAACATAGTGTATTTAACAATAAATGTTCCATTCGTTTTGCTCTAATTCATTCCTCCGTTTTCCAGATATTTCATTTTTTATAGCTGTTATTATATATATATATATATAATATTTTATATATATATATAATATATATATAATATATTTATATATTATATTATATTTATAGAGAGGAGGAGAGGAGAGAGAGAGTGAGAGAAGGAGAGGAGCACGGGTAGTAAGAAGTTGCTGTCTCGTGCAAATTATATATTTAATATATATATATATATATTATATAGTATTATAATTATAATATTATTTTTTATATAATATATAATTTATATTATATTATATTGTATATATTATATGTTATTACGATTTATATATATATTATATAGATATATTATTATATATTATATTATATATATTTTGATTATTATATATATAGTTATTATATATATATATAATATATATATATTATATAATATAAAATACTTTAAAATATTGCAAACAGTTTCGCATTTGAAGAAACCTTACTGCTCTCTAAGATCAATTTGAATTACCTTCCTGTTAACTCCAAGAACCCCTCCCCCCAAATAAGAATAAGTCTTAAGAAAGACCTCCCACGCAGATTTATTATATATATATATATAGTATATATATATATATATATATATATATATATATAATATATATTATATATATATATATATATGAATATATGATATATACTATGTACTGTATTTATATATATATTATATATATATATTATTAGTATATATATTATTATATATATATATAGTGAGGTTCATAGGGAACGTAAATTTATCATATGAAATAATAACTTAGTTCATCGTTTTACTTTAACGAGTAGAGCGGACGAGTGCATGGCGAGGTCAATGGAGTTTTGATCCTTGGGGTCGAGTTAGGTAGAATTACCTAGAGAAGTTCCCTTGCCAGAATAGGGAAAATATATGAGGTAACTTTTTATTAAAAAAAAAAAAATTTACGTTGAATTACATCTTCCTTTGCAAATAAAAAGACAACATAAAGTTAACATATACAGTTTGACTAAAATATACTTTAAAAAATATTTATTTTACAAAATCAATTAAAGTAAAAGTGTAAATAAAATAAAAAAAGTAGTAGAAAACAAATGGATTATTAACAAAAAAAAAAATAAAAAAAAAAAAAAAAAAAAAAAAAAAAAAAAAAAAAAAATAAAAAAGATTAGGGCTGTATTAGAAGGACATAAATAAGAAAGATGTAAGTTATGAGAGAAATAAAGAAGAAACAGATCAGGCAAATGTATTGGCCAAGAACAATATGGTATTAGTGGGGTTTAGCTTTTTATATTAAGACTAAATTTTTAAGTGTCTTCGTCAATAGGGATGCATGTTGGAAGTTAAAAAGTTGTGGATGGGATATAACGCTGGTTATTTTTTTCTGGCGTAGGGTTTTCAAAGGTTTTAACGGAATTCTGATGGGTGCTGATGTCCAAGATCTGTCCATTCTTTTTGTCTATCACATCAGGTTTTTAGATATCACATATTGCAGCTTTCTCGAAGAATTTATGATGATTTTTTGTTATCTGAACGACTTTACAGACAAGAATAATATTGAAAAAAACATGTAATGATCCGTAGCAAAAAAGTTGGGATAGTGAAGGGCATATAAATGTGAGTGTGTGTTACGTTTTAGAATTGAGATGTATATGTAGGAAAATAGTCACAATACTTTAAACTTGACCATAGGTTCGAGGTAACATTTGATTAAACGACCTCTATCTTTTGCGCGATCTCCGCATGCAAGCTTATGGAATATCGTCTCATCAAAGACAGCAGTAATCTGCCAGAATGTTGGTGTGTCTCATCGGCCTTGGTAGCGTTCTTCCCAAATTTAAATATCTTTCGGATAGACAGCGTTCTGCCTTGCTCTTTCGATTAGCGTGAAAGTGCAGCTGGAGTCGTCAGTGCCATATAGAGAGTGAACTTGCTTCGGTTTCAACATCCATAGTCCTTGGAAACTAAGCAGGCTCTCCATATCTCTCGGTGTTGTCCGCTTTCTGTTCCCAGGAAAATATAGCAAGCGTGACCACATCAGAGCGAATGCATTTCAAGCTCTAGCCTTGCCGTATTCATTGCTTGTCAACAAGTGTGGATCCCTCGATGAGATTTTCTAATTGAGGGTTATCAATTTTCTAACTTTTTCTTCGTCACTGTGGAAAGATTTGAAAAATATAGCTGAGCAGTATTCCATGGGTTTCAGAGCTTTGAGAAGTGCTTCTTAACCAGTTTTGATGTGCGTGGGGGAATAGCAATTCTTATTCCGTATCAACAGAGGTCATTGTTGAATGTTTTTGTCATTGGCGTAAAAAAATGATCACGATCGTAATGTTTTATTCACTTAGTTTTATAATCTAGTCTTTGTATCCCAGTGCAAAATAAATAAGGGTATTCGGTGTAACCTCCTGCTGCCTCAGCAGAAAATTAATAATTTTCAAATCCACAAGCAATTAACCATCTGATTGAATTGGATTGCAATTATCCAGATGCTTTTGAGTGTTGATAATACTATTCTTTCATTTTGACGAAAGTTTCCTCTTGGGATGAACATATTATATTTGACTGGTGCGGGGCAGTAAACGCATTCAAACTTCTTTACTACTCAATAAAGTTCTCATTGACTTGATCATATGCGAGCAGGGCGCCGTATTGAGAAGAATCTCAACATTCTTACGAATAACAGTTGATATCGAAATGGAATTTACTTTCGCAGAGCTGCTTCTCGTGTGCTTACGTTTAAAAGGAGACATAGTGGCCAGGTCTGAGTATTCCTTTCTCTTTTGGCCTGGAAGCCAACAATTCAGAAGACTGCTTTGGCAAATACAAATCTCTTAAATAAGTGTCAATTCCAAGTCGTGAATAACATAGCAATTTTATCAGAATCTGCCAAATAGAGATACATTCGTCAGAGATATCTGCATCATATGTAGGAGAAGAGTCTGATATTTTCAACATCCATACTCGTAGATCAGTAAATAAGGTACGAGGTATTTTCCCGAGTGTTCAATTCGGTCGTATGGCAGATGGATATTGGGTATATGTAAGTGGTGTTTGTTTGCCTGATTTGAACATGACAATTGACAGGAAGATGTACGTATGCCAATGGCTTTGTTGGTTCTTTACAAACCATTGGCACACACAAATCTTCAGACTTAGCATTCTTTTCTTAGGACCATTGATCCGCAAGTTTCACACAGTGTTGCGACTTTGTGGAGGACTAATATTCATCTTGGTCTCCCAGTTACTTTAAAGTAGACAAAATACACCCACTTGATAAAGGTATTAATGTTGCGCCATTGATTCTGCAAAGTGAAGCTCCCACAGATGTAGCAGATGATACCTGTGTCATTACGGTATCTCCTTCTTTCGGATGTTGTAGCCATTGTTAGACCACAACCTATTAATTAATATATAAATTGAGATATGTACATAAAATGATTGTAAATGTAATATGTAATAGTAATAATGCAATAAATTGTGAATGTACATAAAATGATATAAACCCACTATTGTTCAAATACAACACCATCTCTTATCACTAAAGCAGTCACTGACACGCAACAACTTGCAATCATCAGTGACAAACTGTTAATTTCTGGTAAAATTCATGAAAGTGGTGTTTGGCGATTGCATAGAAATTGGATGTGATAAAGCAAATCTGAGATCGAATTTTGAATCAGCACCCTCGAATAAGTCTAAAACAGCTGGAAAAGTCCCTGCCATAATTTTTTTTTTATTTTTTTATTTATTTTTTTTTTTTTTTGACCAGTGTAATTATTATGCTTAATGAGGTCGAAATAATCTCTGGTAGTTAAATTATCTGGTTGAGAAATAGGAAGATTACTACAAAAGGCTTTCATCTTAAGCTGTGGGCTATTATTGTCCCAGTAATTGACATTACAGTCGGCACAATTTTATTTGTAAACGACGCAAGACCGCAAGCAAATGGGAATACTTTCTTTAATCTTAAAATGGCTTCTGTTTTAATAAAAATATATCCATCCAGCTTAGGATCATCATCAGTTCTGAATAGAAAAATGGAAATTAAATAATTAAATAAATTAATGATAAATAAATAAATAAATAAATAAATAAATAAATACAAGTAATAAACTAATATTAAGTAGGAACTTTATGAGAGGCAAGATTTAATTTGCAACATCACTGGGCAGGTTATTGTCTTTAAATAATGTTATACACGTGTGAATATATTATATAATATTATTATATATTATAATATATATATATATATTATATATAATATATATATTATATATTATATATTTATTTTTCTATTAATATTGTATATTATAACTTAACTATATAAATATTAAAAGATAAGAACATAATTATATTTATTTATAAAATTATATATATAGTATATATATATGATATATATATATATTATTAGTATATAATATATATATATATATATATATTTAGAATATATATTATTAATTATATATAATCTATGTCGGACAGCGCAAGAACGCTAAGGAATTTTACCACTGCTAATAAAAGTTCCTTCAGAGATCCTATCGATATATATTTCTTGGCTAAAACCATACGGCATTACTCGCAGATGTTGACTGGTGCCGTGCATGTGCATCCTGTAGCAGAAGTGCTTATCGATATCATTGGAACTTTGCTATCATCAACAAAAGGTATTTTTAATTTTTTAGTTTATTAATTGGTTTTAATAGTAGGATTATCGAATATGATTTATTTTATATTGATACGTATTATACCATTGTGTAACCATTATTAACCATTGTGTAACCATTGTTACCATTATCTAATTCTCTATCTTTAATCTTATCTCAATCAATTCATATGTACCTTTATACTATCTACATTATCTTTATATATTGCCACCTCTAAACTTGGATCAGAATACACAGATTCACGAATACTATCATTATCAATGAAGTGAGATTGTATATTGCATTGAAGTTCTATATATTTTATATTATAATACATTAATTAATTTTATTATTTATTATTTGTATAACATTAAAATGAAATATCTTTAAATATTTATTTAGTACAATTTAATTATTATTTAATATAAGTTAAATGTATAGAATAAATTAGGAAAGAAGATTTGCAATCCTAAATAGTCATGACAATAAAGAGCACAGAAATATCAATGATTATTTTTACTTTGGCAATCGTTATCAATGAATATATTATGTTCATCTCTAGTTAATTTTAACATAGATGAATACGAAGTCGTATTGCTTAAAAGCTTAAAAAGCCCAATAACTTGAATTCGACGATTAATACCTCAACAGCGATAACTCTATGGAAGATAGCTAATCTGACTGTATTTGGGACGGATATTTAGTGAATTGATTTATCTCATAAATGCTTACAAACTCGCCAAGTTATATCTTAGCTATACCTTTTACAACGTTTTAGCTAGTGAGCTTTTGCCAGTGATGGAGATTCTGATTTACGACGAACAGAAGCTTAACTTCCTCTAGAAATGTTTTCAGAAGAGTTATTGCTTATGGAAACATTATTAGAAGTGAATTATTTAATTTCACAAGTTATAACGAGAAGTTAATATATTACTATTTTTATTCCAATGGGTGGACGTGGGAAAGAGGTTGGAGAGGTGGAAAAAGAGTTGATCCACCGGTCCCCTACTATGTGTAATCACAGGTAATGATATAGATATATTATAATATAGATATATTTAGATTTGTTTATAATATATGATAATATAATATAATAATTATAATTAAGATGAACATGGGCCTATATCGGAGATGTAACATAACATTTGGAAATAGAGTGGATACAATGGAAGAAAATGATAATTGCACTGATATTATATACCCGTGTAATAATAGTGTGAATTTAGTAATCTACTAAAATAATAATTAGAGGATATTATCGTAAAAGAGGCGCAGTCCAGATAGAATAACTGCATTATATATAATATATATACATATATTAATAATATTAATATATAATATATAATATATATATATTATTATATATATTGTATGGGGAAATTGACTCGTATAAGTAATTATTTATAGACATAAAATCGCCAGCTTGAACTAGGTTAGAGATATAGAGAGATAATCAAGAGACTCAGAGCAAAGGCTAATCTGACAGTTACTACAGGCTCGCGGAGAAATATCTTATATCACATTCGTTTATTTAGTAGTGAATAATTTTGCTCAGAAGCTATGTCATTACATAAGCAGTCTATGTCACTCATGGCAAAGCACGAACATATGATCAAACCTATCAGTTTGGCAACAATCGACAACTAAGTATTAATACTAGGAGAGATACGAATTAGTTGGACCAGACTTTAACTCAGAAGATATTTAGAGAAAAGACTGTTATGTATTAGAAAAGATGTATTACAATAACCCCATCGTATTATAATATAAACTATTCACATAGAAGAAATATAAGGTTTATCAAAACAACGACAACCTGTAGCCATGAAACATTTACAAAAAGGACATAAACATCATATAAATAACACGCCTATCGCATGAACCCTCATTTAGAGACGATGTGCTGAGTTTTATATGGATGCTGCTCGACAGATACCGAGTGTCGCGAAGATAATGTGAAATATCTATCCCTTCAACTCTGAAGCTATATAACTTATGGTATTGATAAATACCAGATTAGATATTAAGTCGTTACAAATTGCCGTAATATATACTGAATATAGATAGTAATTCATAAATAAAGATTTAATAACAATAGATGTCTAATAGATGATCATCTGCGCAATTAATAATAAACCACAAGGAATAATAAATAAAGAAATAATGTAAGTTAGCAAATCAGTGAATCCATATAATACACTAGTGAGTAATAAGTTCTAATGTTCTCATCTAATTCCATCAAGAGATCGTTAAATGTTGTAATATAGCGTGTGGATGAAAGATCCGTTGCTATACCGAAGATTTTGTAATAGATACTTTTAGGCCAATATAAAGTATACATTTTCAAATGTGTTAAGAAATGGAGGAACATATAATATAGGGTTAGGACAATATAGGATATTAATAGTAAGAAAATATATAGAAATATAAATATGTTATATATAATTAATAAGATATATAATATATAATAAATATACTATATAATTATAGATATACTAAGATAGAATAGTAATATAATATGATATTTTATTTATAAATAGATATTTTATATATGAAGATATAGAATATATTTAATAATAAATATATAAATATAATAGATATATATATTAATCAATAATACATATATATTATATATGATTATATTAGTTTATATATAATTATAAAGATATATATATACTATGGATTTATATATAAATTAGCATTATATAGTAATATTATATTTTATTATTTCTACCTTCATTGTCGGTATTATAATTTAACCATTTCCTGCATGGTTCGTCTAAGTGGTAGAGCTCTATGATGTGCAGATTAAAGAATATATTATTTGATTGTTCCCTGACTCTCATTTGCGAAAAGAACATGTGATGTTCGATTAGGAGTGTTTTGCGAGCGTATGGGGTACGAACAAGAGGTAGACCATGAAGAGAAGAATTTTATAAAGAACCAGGAAACTTTACAATGAGTAACTGAAAGTCGACCGTTTCGAGGAAATGCAGCTTCCACCTGCCATGCCCCCAATTTAAATTATCAATCTGACGTTAAAGAACAATAGTATATCTCAATTCTGTAATAGCGGTTTATGTGAATTGTTCTGACAGGACAGAATAAATGTTAGAAACATTATGCGTGATACCTAATATAGTTAAATTGGCCTATATTAGTAATATTGTCAGTAATTGATTGAGTCTAGGTAATACATAAACTCGAAAATACGAGGTGCCTATGTAAGCCTAAGCAACTGAATGATAGGTATGTACAAACAAGTATCATATACGTGATAACAGATGATAATCTATCAATAATAATAGCTTATAGTAGAACTAGATATAAGTACCACATGATATAGCCCTTAAACGAATATTATAATATATATAATAGTAATGTATTATAATATGAATATATAGGGCCAACAAGTCAAAACAAATTAGCCATAGTAATATAATCCCTAGGTAGTATATGGGATATAGCAACTGACCATGACTATAGGGTGCGCGGAGTGATAATATAATAGTATTATGGTATATATAATATATCGATATATATATATACTATACTATATATATATATATATATTATTATAATATATATTATATTATAAAGGAGTATATGTATCATGATATAGGAATTTACTAAGAGATATTTACCCATAAGATTAAGTATTGAATAATGAATATGCAATTTTAACTTCTTATGGTCTATATCTTTAGAACTCTTATGAAAGCTAGGGCGTTTTTTTATTATTAACGGTATTGACAAGATTTTCACACTTTGATTCTAGAGTTTACATTAAGCAAAGGGAGTCATCAAAAAAAAACGTGTGCGCTCTTGGTATAGAAATGAAAAGCATTGAGGTCGTTGGCTTTGGATAAAGAAGATCATGTGTGGGGTATAATCTATGTCGTTTAGTTGGTGGGTGGCTTATACGTTTTTAGCATTAATGTCGAAGGGTAAATATTTCTTGAATTGTTAGGACCTATAATACATTTGAGGATTGAAAACCACTCTTTGAAGGTAGGTTTTTCTGCCTCTAGCGTTTTCTAAGCTTTGTCGCGAAAAGCGTATTATGCGCTCTAATTTTTCTTTGTTTGATCAGAATCCCGTGATCGAACACGTTGGAAAATTATGAACCTGATGGGTATCACCGCGGTCTGGAAGAGGGAACTTACCCAAATTGGTGCAGGAAATTCAGCATTATCGCGCCGAGTAGACAATAGGACAATCAGAATTAAACATTTATCCCTACACCCAATGCTGTACCACGAAGATAGTTAATGTATTTTGCGTCAAGTAAGGAGGAGGAGGATGCCGAGCTATGGACAACGTCGAGAAGACATACCTAAGAGGAGAACTTTTTATCCGTACCAATGAATAGGAAATCATCATATCAAGATACTTCTCAAGCGTCTTCGCCCAGTAGATTCTGCTCTCGCGGATTAGACTAGATACTGCGCGCAATAAATAATGGCATATAATATTTAAGTTAATCAAGTGCAATGTCTGTAGGTGATTACTATAATTGTATGTATATTTCTATAGTATACTATACTCGAATCGAGTACACGGCGTAACTGATAAGCATTAGTTCTTTAATTAACGTATATTATCTATCTATGCATTTGTTATTAAAGTGATGTGTATATAACTTGTTCTATTAGATCATAATATGAACATCAAATTTAATTTCGTTATAAAATAAAGTTTATGAGAGCTATTATTAACAGGTTTCTACTTGTCTATATAGAATTTCTATTTTAAAACTATTATATCTCTATCATGATTCAGCCTCAGAAAGCAGGAGCATGCTACGGATTACCTAGGAAGCGCTTTAACCATGGTATCAAGGTTTCAATAAATCAGATATATGTAATTATTCAGGGACGCATATAATTCATGGTGTAATTTAAAAAAAAAAAAATATAAATACCCGCTTTTGACATTGTGCAACTTGTTCAAAATGGTTCCTAAATACATATGTGTATGAGAAATAGTACTCTGTTTTTCTTAGAAGAATAACGAAGAAAGCTCGCAGATCCTCGAGTGAGGTCAATTCGCATTAACTGCAATGTTGATTATTTTTACGTTTTGTTACAAAATTGACTAAAGTAACACGCTTTCCGACAGAGCAGTTACACAAAAAGAAACGTGCCAAGGTCGGGTTTTCTCCTGCTCTAAGGGGAAGGACAGCTGGCGACTTGTGACGTTTAAACAAAAAGAATTCTTGCGAACCGATGTCGCATCTCCCTCCACTGCATTATGTGTTCGAGTATCCATTGATTCCTCGACTTGACGCCCGGGTTCACGCCAGGAAATCAGGTGACGCAACCAAATATAATTTATTAGAGTTTTTCTCCAGTACAGATAAAACTATTTGGCACAACTAGCTTCATCCTCCGTCTTTAAAGCAGAAATAGGTTGAATGAAGGTGATAGAAGGCGCCAAGAAGTCGTTTCGACAGCTTTAAATGAATAGCTCCATGTGCCGACTATCGCTCTCTCTTTGGAGACCTTTTAAAGATTATCTGAAAGACTAGTTAAAGGTGAAACATATTAAATATACGGTAGACACAGATTCATACCCCTAAATTTTTTTTTAAGTATATCGAAGTGAGTCGAAAAATTGCATACGCTCATAGATCAATAGTAAATTACTGATAAAATGTAATGCAAAATTAGAAGCGAATCAAATTTTTTAGTTAAAAATGCAGTATTTTTATGTCATATTACGGTATAATTATAATAGATATATAGATGTTATATAGTAGTATATAGGTGTAGGATATAATATACAGCCCTTTATATATATATATATTAAATTATTATATATATATAGTATTATTAATATTTATATATATATATAGTATATATAATATCTTATTCATATATATATGATATATATATATAAATAAATATGGTCTTTCTCAATATGAAACTCTCATAATAAATACATACGGTATATATTTATTAAATAAAGTTTTTAATTTTTCCATACTTTATAGAATGATTATTTTTTTTAAAATATGCATATAAAGAGGAATTTGCCATTGCTGCAAACGGTGTAATAGGTATGTTAACAGTATATTTAATAGAAATAGCGGCACCGCCTCGGGTGTCACATCTATGTTAAATCAACACCGTAAACAAACATAACACTATTACTTAAAACTGATATCATAACCTCATTAATGTAAATTTATTTATATATATTTATATATTTTAATGTTCAAATCAATGTTTAATAAAAAAAAAAAGTAAAACACACGCATGATTTAGTATTGCAAATTGTACTTTTTTAAATTAATAACAAATAACAAAAATGGAAAAAATAATCAAAGTTTTTACAAGTTAACCAAGAAGATTAATTTTATATACTCCATTTACCAGGAATATAGGCTGTATGAAATGTTACACCGATAAATATATATATATATATAATTATACAATATTTATTACCATGCTCATCTTGATATATTAGATTCATCTTTCAACTAAACAATATTTTGTTTATCATTAATACTTAATATTGTATATATATTTTATATTAATTAATTGAATTTAATTTTAATAGTATTAAAATTCTGATATAATTATAGCATTTTTAGTTTTTAATAAATACTTATTATATATAATATATATAATTTATATAATTAATAATATATATATACTATATATATAGATATATATTAATTATAGGCTACATTAAATTACCAATCCCTTGAACCAGCAGATCAAAATAATCAGGGTATAAATTTAGAATGAAATATTTTCATTATAATTACTATAATCATTATAATATATATATATGATATAGATATATATAAAATTTTCTCTGTATATTACTTAAACCTAACCTAAACTTAACCCGTAAAGCAACATCTTTTCTAAAATAACACTTCTTAAAACCTAGCTACCCTAACCTAAACCTAAACCAAACCTAACCAACCAGGTATATATAATAAAACACATACTATAGAAATATCATACTAATATTATATTGGGGGATGGGGGGATACTTACAGAATAATAATACCTTGATTTGCCAAATTAATTTTCAACTTATATTAAAAATTTCAGAAGTGTTTACGAAATGAGGGACAAATTGAAGAGGATAAATCTTTTATGCTTACCATATACAAGCAAGTTTTTGTCTTAAATAAAACTGTTATCCTTTGTAAAGTTCTAACTCATTATAGGTTATAATGAATACGTAGGATAGGTTGCTCAAAGATGTATGATGTGAATACTGGTGTTAATCCGTAAGAGTAGTTTAATTTAATATATTATTATTATTATTAGTTATAATTCATTAATTATTAATATTATATTATTATATTATAATTATTATATGTATTATTGAATTATATTATATTAGATATATCAATTAGATTTTATATCATGAGTTATTAATTATATACTAATTATATTAATTATATAATTATTATTAATTATCTTTAATTAATTTAATAATTATTTGAGCTATTACTTATATTTAATTATATTTTTAATTATGTAGATTTAGACGATTTAATTCATTTGGCCATGATTTAATTATATATTATATTCTGATTATAATTTGACGTGAATATTAATTAGGTAAATTTTTTATTCTCGATCCTATTTCTCCTTCTCCAAATCCGGAAATAAGTAAACCCGTTATGAATCTATTATTTACCAAATTGCCCATTTTTGTTTATTCAGGTACATTTCCTTAATTATTGTATGTATAATATGGATATATTTATATATAATGCTTGAAAGTTGCTGTTGTTGTTGTTGTGTTGTTGTTGTTTGTTATAGTTGTCTGCTTTGTTTTAATATGCAGTTTTTTTATCATTAGTAAATCATTGACTTTGTAAATTAATATATATATTAGTGTAAGAATTTATATTAAATTATATATTATATCATGATTATTATTATTATTTCATTTATTATTAATAATTAATTTATTTCATTATTATTATTGATTATTATTATATTATATATTATAATATATTATTTATTATTATATATTATATTTAATAATATTATATATATTATATATTATAAATTTATAATCAATATTGTTTATATATTATTACTTTATTATGTGTTATGTTCAACATATACTACCTCATTCTTACTAATGCCCTTCCTATTATAAGTTATTTAATTACTTAATGACATTAATTAAATGATGATTTCATTAAATAATATGCTTATTATAAACGGTATAGCGACAGGTAAGGTAAATGATTTAGGAGTTATATATTATGTGAATACGCATATATTTATTTATGTATTATTGTTATTGCTCTATATAATCTCGTTTTTCCGATGTAATAAGGCTTCGTATATATAATACTATATATCATAAACATATATATTCCTATTATATTCTATCCTAAATAATCTCTAAATTAAATACAGTGGTACCTACAATGAAACAACCTATATTACAATATACAAGGTCTCTAGACTATTAGAGACTAGCAATACCACTGTTCTTATTATGCTTGATACTACTTTACCGTTAGCTAGAGTATTATCCGTAGCCAACTCTGTTCACAATCTTACGCAACATTAATAAACTCATACAAATATCATCCATATCTACCCCTTGACACCTTTTCTACTCATTTAACCTTTACTAAATGAAGAACTTACAGGTAACTTCTTATTAAGCAAAAACTGACGTGAATTAGTATACATAAAGATTATATATCCTCCCTAATTTGTTTTTGAAGTATGTTTTCTAAACACCCTGTATATATAGATAATATTATATATAGAGATATTATATATATATATTATATATAATACTATATATAATATAAATAACTAATTAGATATTTAATAATAATATATATTATATATATATATATAATATATAATGAGTATTATATATAATATTTACATAGTATACTATATATATATAGATATATAATATATATAATATTAATATATATTATTTATATATGATATAATATATAACTTATATATAATATTTGATAATACTTTTATATATTAATATATATTAGTAATTTAAATATACATATTTTTAATATACCCCCATACATATGACTGTTTGGCAATTTATTTAGGTCGGAGGTTCCGACGTTCCCATAGGGAACTGCATATATACAAAAAAAAATTTGAATTATAATACCCTAGATTTTAGCACATGAATTTTGTATAGCAATTCCGGGGTAAATACCCCAGCGTAAAGTTAAGCCCTATGAGAAAGTTAGTATTAGGTGTGGATATAGAAAACCTGACCGTTAATAATTTTACACTCAAATAACTACCTAGTTAATCACATAATGATACCTAACCTCTCATATGGTCCCCCTCTGAATTTTCTACTACAGAGAAACAGTTATTTACCGGTTGTGCATCACGCTTCTATAAAAGTGTGTCAACGGTAGTAGTTTTATTAAACTGTATAAGGTTATTAGCATAGCTCCCCGAATATTCTTTAAGTTACCCTGAGCACCTAAATTAAATTATATAATATATCATAATTAATTATTAGTATAATTATATATAATATATATAATATATATATA
>JABUQX010051490.1:0-32242 GCA_015478945.1 Trachelipus rathkii | reverse complement strand
AATAATAATAATAATATAAATAATAAATATATTAATATTTAATATCATATATTAATAAAATAATATAATAATATATAATAATAATAATAATATAATATAATTTAATATTAATATAATTTAATTAATAAATAATTAATAATAATAATCAATAATAATAATAATAATAATATATAATAATATGGAACTTAAAGTTCGATCTAATATAATTTAGATTTTATATAATTCTTCGTAAATAGAACTTGCATAATTGTTTATCTTTTTTAATTAATTAAAATTTTTAATTGCTAAACTGTTACAAAACAAAACTAATTGTAATTGTTGTATAATTTTAATTATAATTTGCAATTGATGATTACATAATTTATAAAGCAATTGTATTTTATTATTTATTATTTTAAATTCGCTCTTCAAGGGGCATAAACCCTATCTGGGGGGGGGCAATTCTTCTGTATTACTACTGTTTCCGGACGGGGAGACGAACCCGGACCCTTGCCTTGCGGTTCTTTAGCTCTAATCGATTTTCTGCATTAATTAGGCTTTCATTTAATTCTTTTATTTAGTAGTTAAGTAAAGTAGTTTATTTGGTAATAGTATATTGAGTAGTAGTTAGTAGTTATTATTAATTTTGTATTTAATGATTTTTACACAATGTTAATTGTATAATTATTAAAATTTTTTTTTATTTAATTATTATTTTATTTTTTTCATTATATTTAATAAAATAATAATATTAAATAAATTTTATTTCCTATATAAATTCTAAATCCTAAAATATACGGTAATATTTTTAAATTTTAATTATAATAAATAATATAATAATAATAATAATTAATATATATTAATATAATATTATATTATAATATAAAACTAATAATAATATAATAATAATAATAAATATAATATAATAATAATATAATAATAAATAATATAATAATAATAATAATATAATAATAATAAAATAAATAATATAATATTAATAAATAAATAATATAAATAATAAAATAATAATGATAATATATAATAATAATATAATAATAAAATAATATAATAATATAATATATAATATAATATAATAATAATAATAATGTTCATAATTAAAAATCCTTACAATGGACCCCATCGCAAAATTTTAAGTTGATGGAAGATTTAAATTAAGCAAGAAGCAAAGAAGATTGGAAGTGAATTCCACAAACAGAGGAGGAGCTGGAAAAAAGAAAGACCACGCAAACAACCGGAGTTGAAATGTCTACAAAAAAAATCATACATATACTAAGTCCCATGTGCTTACAAGGGCGTCGCTTAAGGTGGTGGGTGGTTATATATCGATCATTCATCGCAAAGCATTTTTAAATAATTTAAAGGATGGATATTTATTATTATTTATTATTATTATTATACTTATTATTATATTATTTTATTATTATTATCATTATTATTATTTTATTTTATTTTATCATAATTATTTTAATAGCATTTTATTATTCTTCTCTATATTACCATTATTAATTATTCATTTACTGACTCTTCCAATAAATTACTTTTAAATTTCATTCATAATTAATTTTGCACTAGGTAAGAAATTGCTCGAAACATTTGGCATTGTTACTGAGTTTCGTTGAAGAAGACGATACCTTGACCATCCAGGACTATCTGTTTCGAGCTCGGAAAAATTCTTGAGTCATGGATAGATCCGATATTCCGCTCCCAAGCGTTTAATATGGGACTTTTCTGTTTTATAAGGTGACTTATTCTTTTTTGAAAAAAAAAAAATTTTTTGTTATAAAATTTTTTTAGAAAAAAAAAAATTTTTTTAAAAATAAAATATTTATTTAAATTTTCTTGAATATAAAAAAAAAAAAAAAATAATATTTTTTGGTAAAAACATGTTTAGACTTTTTTTTAAAAAATAAGAAAGTGTAAAAATATATCGAAATTTTTTTATTAAAAATTTATAAATTTACAAAAATTGTTTCAATATATACAAGGTGAATTTTTTTTTCCTTTTTTAAATTATCAACATTTCTGCAAGAAATGTATTTATCGAAAAATGTTAATTAACAAAATCTATGAATTTTGACTCTTTTGTAATAATTTAAGAAAAAAAAAATTAAATTATTTATCAATATTTTTTATTAAATAAAATGTATTAGGGATAAATATTAAATTAAAACAATTTTGTTATATTTTTTTTAAAATTTTCCTTTAAAAAAAAAAAAAAAAAAAAAAAATACCAAAAATTATTATCCTATATCTAATGAATTTTGACACTTATTTTTAAAGTTAAATTTTTTTAAAAATGTCTAAAATTTCTTAAAATTAATATTAAAGGGCAGCCAAAAAAAAATATTTTAAACGAAATTCATTTTTAGAAGTAAATTGCGTTAGTTTTAATTTGCGAACACCACTTAAGTATAATAATATAATATAAATTTAATAATAATAATATATAATAATAATAATAATATAATAAAATAATTAAATAATAATAATATAATAATAATAATAATAATAATAATAATAATAATATAATAAATAATGATAATGATAATAATAATAATATAATAATAATATAATAATAATAATATAATAATAATAATAATTAAAATATAATATATAATTAATAATAAATATTATTAAATATAGTTTTTAGTTACTAATGGGAGGAAAATAATAATTAATAATAATAATAAATAATATAATAAAAATAATAATAATAATAATATATAATAATAATTAATATAATATAATATAATAATAATAATATAATATAATTAATAATAATTATTTAATAATAATTAATATATAATATTAAAAATAAAAATAACATTAACAATAACAATACAATAATATAATTAATGAACTATTAAGGTAGATAATAATATTTTGGATAAAAGTAGGAAAGATGTTATGAAATATTTAATTAATTAAATTAAATTTTAATATTAATATAATTATTCTTCTTTCGTCAGTGAATTAAATGCATTTTTTTCACCTCAAGGTCAGAATGATTAAATAAAATAAGTATAGACTACGATACTATTCAGAGAGAGAGAGGTGGGAGAAGGAAGAGAGAGAGAGAGAGAGAGAGGGAGAGAGGAGGGAGAGAAGAAGGAGAGAGAGAAGGAGAAGAAGAAGTAGAGGAGAGGAGGGAGGAGGGAGAGGAGGAGAGACGGAGAGAGAGCAGACGAAGAGGAAAGTGAGAGTGAGGATGTGATTCGAGGAGAGAGAGAGGAGGAGAGAGAGAGAGAAGAGAGGGAGAGAGGGAGAGACGAGATGGAGAGAAGAGGAGAGAGAGAGAGAGAGAGAGAGAGAATGGAGGAGGAGAGAAGAGAGAGAGGAGGAGAAGAGGAGAGAGAGTTTATTGTCAATTAATGATTAATAATATAACTCTTATTCCCTGTTTAGGATTGGTTGGGCTTTTCTTCCTTTGTAATCCAACCTTTCAATTTTTTAAAAAGCCATTCATATTAAAATTAGGTCAGTTGTCCCTCTGATATTTTTAAAGAAAAGGAGAAAACGGAATTAATCTATCGATTGAAAATAACTACAATTAAGAGGTAAACTATTTTATTGCTTTATTTCTTATTTTTACTTTTTATTCTTTAATAATATTATTTTTTTTTTATTTCTCTTTTTAACATTATTTTGAAGGTAATGATTCTTTAACACGCTAATACTTGACAATGAAGTTGCATGTATTTCCCATTCTGCGTAAAATGTTGAGTGTAATATAAGTTAGCGATGTTTTAAGGTCTTTTTTTTTTATTATTATTAATTAAAGTTTTTAAGTTGGAAGAATGGGGGAAGGGTATGACAGAAAGGTTACGATTGAGGGTGACAAGGTAATGGAGTAAAAAATTGCATTATTTCCCATAAATTATAGTTTATGAAAAGGTGTTAAAATCTTACAGAGGGTACAATCATTTTTATTATCTTTTAATGATATAGTTTATTATTTTTATTTCTCAAAATTTATTTCGCTTGTCAGCCTATCAACAAGGTTATGAAGTTTTTAAACGAAATTGAATAATGGAGAGAGAGAGAGAGAGAAGAGCGAGAGAGAGAGAGGAGGAGAGAGGAGAGGAGAGAGAGAGAGAGAGAGAGGAGAGAGTCGATCCCGTGACCTACGAAACGCGAGTCTACGAGGCTTTCAAATACTTTATGTTGTGTGTGTGTGCGCTTGTTCTAAACACCTTTGCACTTAGTTAATTTAAGTTTGGTCTGCTTTGAAAGTGCGCATAATTTTTTGGATATATATTACTATATATATACCTAATATATATATATATATATTATATATTATTATATATAAAAAATATATATATATATATATATATATAAATATTATATTATATATAATTATTATTCAGGTTAGTAAAGTATGTAATCTGTAATTCAATTTTTAAAAAATTAATTTTTCTTTAATATTTATTTACTGTCACCTGATGTTACCTTAATATTTAATTTATTTTCTGTCTGTCATAATATCGAGTAATCGTAGTTGATGTATTTATTTCAGAAATGTAATTATCTGTTATCCTCATCAGAGGATAGCGAAACTCAAGATTCCCAGATAGAAACTACAACAGAAACTATTCAATCATCTAACAATCTAGGTACGTCAGATATCGACGAATACGCTGAAATAGAAAGTGATGTGTCGTTTCAGAGTACTCGCGTTTCACCAAACGGCTTAGGAAAGAAATCTGACACTATACTTCTCAGCAGCCTAGATAAATAATAAATTAGCGATAGGATGCTGTTCATTATATTGGACAACTTCGTTGAGGCACTATATATTTAAATCTGAGAAAATGTCATCAACGCATGTCCATTAAAAGGGGTTGAGAAAAGTTTCGTAAGTACGCAACATTAAGGGTTAGATCTAAATTTAATGATTTGGAATTAAACTATGTAGTTATTTACTAGGATTTTAAAATGTTCCTGACATTACTGGGAAAAATATCAGTGATCGGACTCCTTGATATCAAAAGCTTCAACGATAGGAACAAACTTTTAGGAGTTCCAGGACTTCATCTGGAACAGTATATAGATATCATAGGATGTATATGATACACTACAGAAATGGTCACAACTGGACACTGTTTAAGTTTTTGTTTTGACATACAATGTGGCTAAATGTCGCGCATGTTATCTTCTTGAACAAAACCTAAATCCGTAATAACATGTTATTTGCTTGCCGAACCATAATTATGAAATTGTATTGCAGGGAGTTTCAGTTAAAACACAACTTTCACCACTAAAGGGTCAGAGATAGCTTTATTTAAAAGATGTCAAAAAAAACTTTGAACAATATTAGCAAGGCACAATATTTGATATGGGAGGCAGTTACAGAGGTAAGAACAATATTAAAAGATGATGTAAATGAGATTTTACAGAGTGCCCAAAATAAAATTAAAAAGAATCAACTCGTCGCTATTATCAAGAATTTTTAGAACTAGCAATAATTACATTACATTTCCGGCAACCAGGAGCATATATCACTTAGGGAGATAGATGGGAAAGGGATATATTGCTTTTAAAAATATACTCTATTTTAGAAACAATTTTAATTAATCCAACAGAGGAGAAAGTACTAAAACGAATATGTTGCTTTATAATAAAATGTTATGTGAAAGCATGGTTTTCTACTACAAATGCAATTAAAGCTCCCATGAATGACATTAAATTTTCTTGAAATCTTTTGAAAACCAAAAACCACCGATAAAAATCTAATTTCCCCTCAGTTAATAAAATTAATTATTTCATTTATGGTATATTTAATTGAGGAAGTGCAAGCCTTTTCCATATATGATGAAAGAATTAACGATGACATGAGAAGAAAGATGACCCAGTATTAATTAAAATAACGCATAACCGTCACAAACTATTTGAAACACGATTACGAACATCAAGTCGGAGAAAAAGAATAAAACCGTTTATCAAAAAAAGATGATTTAGAATATTTCCTAAATAAAAATTATCCATTAGATTAGTTAGCATCAGGTTCACGAATATAATTTTTAGGTTGGTCATTTCTCAAAGAATTCCTTATTTTTAATAATGGATTAGAAAAATCAAGAAAGTACATTAAAGGAAGAAGAAGTTGTAGCTTCTTAAGGGTGGTACGACGTGCAGGAGGAGAGTAAAATTAATGGAAAATTAATCACAATATTAAACGAAGTACCATAAACATGTTTTTACAGGTAACATTAGCATAACTAATAATTTATAAACATCTATCATTGTGTTATTTGTAATACATTCTTATATTTTCAAATAGTTTTAAATAAATCGATTTTTAATATAATTCTTTGGTAATTTGGAATTAAATAAAGACATTTAATATTTCTTCTTTATTATTTAAGGCTTGTGCAGACTATCTGAAAAAACCATACCAGTGTCTATACCCGAATATTATGAAAAGGAAAAAATAATAGGTTAAGTCTTATTCTCCGATTATATGTAAGATGTAAGAATGCAATTCAATTACTTATATTCAAAAAATTATGAACATATTTTGTTATTGTCTTTTTCGATATGTTAAGCATGTTAAAAATTGACATCAATAAAGTTTGAAATTTAATCATATTTTCAAACTTTAACCTCGATGGGGCACGGGGTTAATATTATCCGATTGATCCGAAATTTTTCTATAGATTATTTTAAAACGTAATGGAGCAAGTCTACCGGTCCTACCTTTTACTCGAGGAAAAAATTTCACCTTCTATACATATAGCCCAGTCTAATATATAATATTAATATATAAATTATTATATATATATATATATATATATATATATATATATATATATATAATATTATATATTATATTATATATATAGTATATATAGTATATATATTATATATATATATATTATTAAATATATTATAATATTATTATACTAATATATATATAATAATATATATAATATATATATATATATATATATATTTATATATATATATATATATATTAATTTATATATAGTATATATATATATTAATATAATATATATATATATATTATATATATTTATTATATATTATATATATAATTTTATATATATATACTATATATTTATTAATATATATATAATATATTATATTTATATATATATTATATATTAATATACTATATATATATATATATAATATATATATAATATATATTTATATATATTTAGTTTGTATTTTTCAGAAGTTGGTTTTGCCATATAAGTTGTTTCTTATAAAAATATATATCAAAGAACTTGTTCTATCTAGCTTCAGTTAATAAAATCTGTAATAAAAACTAGTAATTCGTAAAATAAAACTAGAAAATATAACCAAGTTTAACTGGAATCAATATTCTTAACTAAAAACTAGTAATTCAAAACTAAAACAGTTGGAAATTAATAGCTTCTACTGGAAACGCCAAGCGGTCCTATTTGTATAATCTCATGGCTAACTTAACGAATAGCTATTATTAATCTTATTACTTATATTATTATTATTATTATTATTATTATTATTATTATTATTATTATTATTATTATTATTATTATTATTATTATTATTATTATTATTATTATTATTATTATTATTACTCTTATTATTATTATTATTATTACCTTCTCTCTTGGGCGGAGGTTCTTAATTTGTGTGATGGGACCCTATTTTTTTACTAACAGTTTTCTTCTTATTATTAACTTCCATTGCTATTACTTTTAAAAAGTTTTGGGCGACCGCCCTCTTTGGTAAGGATAACTCGTAAGGGTTCTGCATGTAATAGCTGGCAGGCTTGCCTCTGTCGTCCCTGTACTATAATATATATATTATATATTATATATATATGATATATATATATTATATATATACCTATATATATATATATATATATATAGTGTATATATTTATATATTATATAGTATAAATATATATATAAATATAGATAACTTAGATATATATATATATATATATATTATATTATATTATATATATTACTATATTAATATTATATATATAATATATTATATATATATATATTTATATTATATATACATATATATATATATATATATTATAATATATTATTATTATAGTAATTTATATAATTATATATATATATTACTAAATATATAATATTATATATATATATATATATATATATATATATATATATATATATATCCACCCCCCCCTACCCGCATTCTGATGCGAGTTCACTGCAGCGACGGAACGCCATTTTCGGAGGAATCCGAGGATCGTTTTTGGACACTCAATCTTGGCTATTATTCATCTCTATTGTTTTATCCTTTTCCTTTCCTGAGGCATACCTGCCGGCTTATGCTGCAGCCCTCTTAGATGAAAACCCAGAACCTGGGATCAATTTGTGCCCCATTTGCCACAAAATAGTGAGAAGAAATTAATTCCAGTTCAGTAGGTGTGAGCAGTGGATCTACAAACACTGCTCAACTTTCATAATACTTCCTCTCACAAAACACAACTGGATCTGTCAAGTATGCACTCCACCCATAATAATCAATAATACAATAACAAACAAACAAGCACATAACAAACATACTACAAATTAACAATCGAATTTTAAAAGCAAAGAAATGGAAATCTTTCTAAAGCAACATAGCATATATATGGCACTAAGTCAAGAAGCACATCTACCCGAAAACCAACCAGAACCCAAATTTTACGAATACGACTCAATTTATAAACCACAAGTTTCAAAAAATCATACACTACTAACTATTATTCACAACTCACTTCTACACAAATACCACTTCACTCACATCAACATCACTAAACGACAATACCTCAAAAATAATCGTTAAACAGCTACACAACAAACATAATAAACCTTTACATCCCTCATCACACCTCACCTCGCCGTCCCAAAAATTACACACCAAATCTAACCCACATCACAAACCTCACAAACCTCATAATGAGAGGAGATTTCAACGCCCACCACCCGACATGAAACAAAAACCAAATCGCAGACCATAGAGGAACAGGAAACTTAATATCGAAGAGAGAGATAAAGTAAATGAAAGAGTGAAGAGGAGAGAGAGAGAGGAGAGGAAAGAGTAAAGAGAGAGTTATATTGTTTACAGTTCCAAAAAACGAGAGAGCAAGCAACTTTGATGTTTGGGGGAGCCATTCCGAAAAGGGTTAGAACAACACCTAACCTTCTTTAGAAGTTAGTTGTGTGTGGGTGATATATTAATATATATATATTATATAATATATATATTAGTATGTGTGTGTAGTGTGATGTGAGAGAGAGAGAGGGAGATAGATAGAGTTATTAGGAGAGTGGATATATCTCTTTTGTTGCCTAAGAATTCATGTGTAACTCCCTAAATAAGTAAATAGATTACGAGTAAAGGAATGAAAACAGGAATATAGTATTGAATTCTGCTTTCGTAGTATAATTGTATATTGTTGAATAATGTTAATGTCATAAATATATAGTAAAGTAATATAGTAAATTTTAATTTATGAGGACGTTATGTTATAAAACCGTTTTCTTTGTCTCAATTTAGATAATGAAACGAGAAAGATCAAATGTCAGTCGCTGAAAGGCAACCCTCCTAACATTAACTATATATACTGTCGAATACGGTTTAATTCTTTTGATGACAAAATAGTACTGACAGTGGTTGTTTGTCTCAGACTATATAGAGTAAGACATGGAGACTCATAATTATGTTAACATATCAAATAATGAGTTAATAATTAATGAAAACTAGAAAGAGTTTTCGACAGAACAGAATCATGAAGAACGCCACCTGTTGATTGATTTAAAAGAAAAATGGTGGTAGTCTACAAGGGCAGTTATATAACGACCGAAAAGGAAGCCAGAGAGAAGAATAGATACCGAATAAAAGAGGTAAGTTTAAAAACTAAAGCTTTTATGCCAGACTCTCTCGAAAACTTCAGGTATGTCTCGCACCATAAAAAGGTTCACCAAAATACCGGAGAAAGCAGACGATCTAGAATTAAAGAGAAGGGAAAGATCAAAAAGAAAAAGAAAAAGTCGAGTGTTACTTTCGGAAGTCGTACTGGCAATCTGAAATAAGATTAACAGATTTAAAACGTGTTCAAATCTTCCTGCTAAGGATAAATTAGAAATTTTGAAAGGTCCAAAGGTTAAAACGATAGAACCATAGTTGAAGAATTGAATGAGCGACGCTTCTAGCAGAAGAGATAGGTTGAAATTGATAGACAGATACGAAAGTGTTAACGAAGACAACATTCTAGCTTCGGAAGCACAAGTTTTTACGACCACAGGATGATGTCGTTAGGATCTTAAACATTCTTATTGTTAAGCTCAGAGAGAGAGCAGAAATAACATTTTCAAAAGAAATAATTATGGCAGGCATAAATATGAGTTGAAAGGAGATGCAAAGAGAGTAATAGCTCGGAAATCGCTAAATAATGAATTAAAAAACAAAATTGTATCCTGATTGAGCGACTTTAGCTTAAATCAAATTTACAAACACATGTGCTTATCGATAGATCCTAGAGAGCTGTAAAGAATGAACTTCTATAAGATGCAAGTTAGAGTTAAATTATTTTTCTCTTTTTTTTTTTTTTTTTTGTTTTGGCAAATGCCGAAAGGCGTGAAGAGATGAACACGCTCTATATTGCAAATCTTCCTAAGGAAGAAAAAAAATTTTAGTGCCACGGAGAAGAGATTTCTGGCGATTCCCGAATGAAATATATTCGTGAGTTTCTGGAAAATGTAAGGGATTGACCAGAGGTACCTACCTAACAGATTTTATGGGATATGATGGTAAAAGGAGGAACAAGCAGAATTAAGCAAGTATTGTCGAGAATAGAGATTTGAGCAAGAATATGGATAGCCGCTCCCAGAAGAATGTACTGACCAGATAATGCGCCCAAACAACATCGAGACCGTATACGAAGAAGCTGAAAAAGCCGTTAAAATGGTCATTCCAAACAAGATGTCCACAAAACAAGAGTAGTACAGCATGTCCACCTCGAAGCAGCACGAAGACAGCGTCTTTCTGACCAATGAAGCTTACGGAGAGTAGAAGACGGAATACAAAAAAGAAAGGTGATCGGAGAGAACCAATGAGGAAAGAGTTTAATAGAATAGGGCAAACATATAGGTTACGGGAAAAGTTCTAGAATGTTGAGTTCTTCTCCGAGATGATCTGGAAAACACGATGTAGTGAGCAGTTCACCAAAGTTCTAATCATCTTGAGATAGAATATACGGTAGGCATAGTTCACAAGCAGGTATCTTGAAAATTAGAGGAAAAGAATCGGGGTGTAGAACTATTTCTTTTCCTGGTATTTCCTAGTCACAGAAAATAGAAGAAGATGAAATGGTTTCAAAAATCAGTCTGTATGTAGTCGAGGATTAGGTACGTACAATTGAGTTTAGGAAAGAACATATACACAGACAGTAAATGAATTTAGTAGAAAGATTAGAACTATTTGTACTGAACATAACGGCATGGTTTATGACGAATAGGTATAGCAACGAAGCAGACACATCATTGCCACATAGGCACAACAACGCCATTGGCCTAAAAATTGATTATAAAGACAATAGAGTCAATAAAGTAGATTTGCTATCACGACAGCTCAAACATCTTGAGTTAGGAGAAATTGAGTTATATGTAATTTTCCAATCAAATGAGGGTTGGGATTAGAAAACCCACCAAAAAAACAAAAAAAACAATCTATAATTAAAAACATAAAATGTCATATACAAGTGTTTTTTTTTTTTTTTTTTTTTTTTCTTATTATTGGAATTTATTAACGTGAAATATTGAGATTAATTTTTTAAAAACTTACATTAACTATGCGAAATAAGAACAACCTATATTAGTGATCATTAGTTCAATAAGATCATAGGCGGAAAGTGGGGGAAGGGTAGTGGGACTAATGGGATGGATGGTTTTAATTTAACTGATTTTACGCTTTAAAATTCAGTAAATACTATCTCTTTAGTGGTGATATTTTATTCAAAGAACTGATTTTTTTTATGCCATGTCAGGATAAAATTTTGTTATTTTTATGTTATGTTTGGTTAAACTTTTTGTGCTTTCACTTAAATTCATTGGCAAGATGGATTATGATTTAGAACGAGTTATGATGTACATTTTGTTAAATATTAACGAAGCTGATTAGTATAAAAATTTCCGGGATTCGTAGCATATTATATTCGCTTGTTACAGTATGATTTTGACTTAGACAGGGTTACTGCTAAATTTTTTGCTCTCTATATTACGAATCTTAAATGTAAATTAACATTTATATGTTAGGTAACTATGTTCTTGAAAAAAGGGAGGAATGATATACGTCTCTGTCACGAAGAAATGATATAATAGAGTATTAGATTCATTTATATTTCTATTTTTTCAATGCGGATTTTTTTTTATTTTCCACCACTTAATTATACCTTTTAAATATTTGAAATAAATGCAGAAGAAATTTTTTTTTTTTTTAAAATTTAATACAAAAGTTACAATGGAATGTATTTTTAAATGTTATTGACTAAATGACGAGAATAAACAGCAGTTAATAATAAATAACCAATATTTACTAAATAAATTTTTATTAGTTTAAATAAAAAATGAGCTACAAATTTTTCTTTCTCTTTGGATTATAAATTTAGTTACTAGAATATATTTAGAAATTCCATTATATTTATAAATTATCATATAGTAAGCATAAAAGTATAAACTAATTGTGCAGACAATTGGATGTATTTACGAAGTTAAACTCAGTGAGAAATCCACATTTTCAATTCATTTCACAGTAACTAAATCTGCGCCTAATCAACACCTGTCTTAGTATAACTCATATTCTATATTTTTTCAAGTTTTAGAATATTTTCTAGACCCTCAATCTTAGATTTACCGAACTGTCTTGAGCCAGACAAAGACCAAAAGTTTCAGATAGATAATTCTTTCATTAATTCAGAGAATCGGCAGGTGGAAGCCATGAATGTCGAAGCAAAAACTGGAGATAAACCCATCTTGGTAACTTTCTTTATTCAGACACATTTTTAAATGTATATCAATGAAGTAGTACCACCATGTGTGCGCGATTTAACTGTGTGACACCCAGCGATCTCTTCGAAACAATTGGGCTGAGAAAAACGTTTAACCTCCCTTCCTTTAAATCACTTGCTCCGCTTCAGCTCCCAGAGAATTGTTGTTGCCAGCCAAAGTTCAGTTGTTCATTTGCTTCATTAAAAGTGTTCTTCAGGAGCTAACCTAGAATGTTGAAATCAAATACCGATTCTAGATCAGAGCCACAGATAATATATTACTTAATTGCTTTCAAACTACTCGCGTTTGCCTAGCATTCAAAAGAGGAGGTCTATTCTAGCACAACCAAAACCTTTACTAAGTCTCGCAAAGGAGGAGTACTACTTCGGATCCTACGCTCTCCGTTCCATAAAATTACCTTGTTGGAACAGGGGAAATATTGCATGGAAATTCATACTCCCTAATGTTAGTCAATACGATTCACAGTACAAGACCCATAATAAATGCACAGAAGATATGAAACCTAGCAGTAACAGTAAACCAGGTGAACACTCTGTTATCCTGTTAATGTGTGCGGCGATGATGCACTTCTGCCTAAACAGTTTCAATTTCAGATATATAAGACATAATACAAACCAATAATCTTGAGAGATCCGAAAAGCGTTTAGACTCGTCTTCATAGAAGCTCAAGGCACAAACGACATTGACAAATCAAAATAAGCTGGGGACCAAAGATTGAACAACATATTTTCATATTTCGTTGCTAGTGGATATAAATAGCTTCATTTTTTTATGTTCGTTACAAGAGCTCTGGATTTTGGAGATAAAAGTTGTTCATCACGAAACGTCACTATTCCATGTAACATTCTTCAGGAATACTTATTCAAGCTATTCTATTCAAAAATCAAGAACCCAACAATAGATATAATAGTAACTATAAATAGGTATATATATTCTCTATACTATATATATATATATGCACCTATAATATATTGTATATATTATAGCTATATATATATATATGACTCTCTACATATACTATATATATATATAAAGCATATATTATACCTCACATACAATAATATAAATAATATAGTCATAATATATAATTATTATATAGCAAATTCTATTTATGAAGAGAGATCGTTGACACAAAAACTCCAAAAAATAGTTTATAAGATTTAATATCCCGGAATAATTATAATCGAATTAGTAATTAGAAGCACCGATAATAAAATCATTACTTATCTACTTTACTTAAGATAATCCTGTTATGTCATATGTCCTCTTAGCACTTACAATAAAAAAAATGTACAACATTATACCATTTACCTTTACAAGTATTCACCCCCAATTAGGCACATGACATTCTATTCAGCGGAGTTTTAATGCCAGTCGCTCGGCCGCGCGCCTATAATTAATTCTTCGAGTGCGCGCACCTATAGCCTGATGCGCAGGAACTATTGCTTCCTAGCGCCTTTGACGCCTAATATTTTTTCAACTCAATACGCCAGTGCCATAATGCGCCTATGCGCCTTTGCACCGAGCCAGCCTCGAAAGGGTTTGATTCACTGAAGTGTTATAAATTATTAACACTGTTATATATAACATTAATGCGAATCAACTCATATACCCCAATTCGCAATCCACACTATATAAAAATTTAAAAAATAAATAAATTACTAGCACGTAACAAAGCTCAGCATCACATTTTTCAATAATTAAATTTTCCTCATAAATCAACTATATTATATTTATTTAATAATTTCATATATTACAAGAATATAATACTACACCATACCCGTTATATTATTCACATATTTCTTTTATTTGTCCTGAACTAATACGAAAAGATAATCACAATAAAAGTTCCACAGCAAAAGAGTGTTATTCCGCAACAAAGAAGAATTAGTAAGCACTTTGCAACGTTAGTATTTAACGAATATATGTTTTATATGCCCAAATTGTGAATTTAATCAATGATTTTCAGTGTTTTCGAGCACGATTGCTGCAGAAGTTGCAAATTTTCAGAGCCATACAGTACCATGATTTTTATTTGTAGTTAAAACTACTGAACTATTAGGTGATAATAAAAATAATATTAAATATCTAATCGTGTACTAATAATATAATATATAAACCAGTATATAAAATTAATACTAAAATATATAATTATATACTACTATAAATCGATAAGCTACGAGTTAATAATGATCCCTCATAAACTCATATCATATGATATTAAGAGGATTGTGCAGGATATTCCGCAGTACCGTTCGGAAATCCGCATCATTTTCCTTCACTAAATCACGAGTCCGCATCCGCAATTTAATTTTTTGCGTGATAGCGGATATAGTTCCACTCTATATATTATGAATAAACATGCTGATGACACTACCTATTAATTAATAAGTAATATATTAATATTTAAATTGTGGATTTTTTCTACTATTAATAGTATATAGTCAAATAGGTCATGTTGTAAGTAGTCATATAATGTACAACATATATATAAGAATAAAAATTATATCTTATATATATAAAATACAATATATAATAAACTAATATTAAACGCAAGGACTTTCTAAGGCGATGACACAACTCACTGCATGCTAGAAGATAGTATACTATTTCAAAACTCTGACCAAATTCTTTATCGATGCAAGGTATGCCAAATCAGCAACTTTTACTAAAAATCTCTAGATAAAACATTAATAAATTCTTAACTTACGTCATGTTTAACAGATGGTTACAATGAATTAAATTATACAGACTTTACGCTATGTGATTTGAAATTGCGTTGCCTAAGGCAAATAAATCACAGAAGCAAGGAAACGCAAGAGATCACAGAAACCAGAAACTGCAAGATAATTACACTCTTCTTTTAGCGATCCTGATTGAATCCCATGTAACGTCTCATTTATCGCTCTTTACAGCATTTCGATGAAGCAGCTCATTGATTCAGAGAAGGTTTATAAACACTCGAAGATTATCAACATTAATCTCAATGGATAATAATGGAACCTTTTTTTGATAACTTCTTCTGTAACCTGGAATGGATATATAGTAAAAAGTTTTCCACATCTTTTTGCATTTCCCGTCAGGGGATTCTTAGCATACCCTTCAACAAAGTTATTTTTTAGTAGCTGTCTATATCAGTGTGCAGAGTGCACATTTTTACGACGAAGCATAAGCAAAATCCTCCCACTGAAACGGCCTAGTAAAGAAGCTTTGGTATAAGATACTTAAGTTGAGAAATATAAATTGTTACTTTAGCAAACAGTTAGTTGGGAATCTTTTATCCTAAATTACTGGTCATACTTGATGGTGGTGAGACGCATACAACAGTGGATCGTAGTCCTGCATTCTGGTAACAAAACATATAATAATATATATTTCTTTAACTGAACAAGATTTATATATAGTACCTTGTATATATGATATATATTATAATACAGTATAGTAACATAATATTGTTTTAATTCTACATTTCCTACTATATGTACATATTATTTAAATAAATAATTAATAGGGTTTAGAAACTAATCTGAAACATTGTTTTTAATTAAGTAAGGTTCTTCATTCACTAAAATTCTTTTGAAATTTTCGTATCCTCTTCACGTGCAATGCCTTTCAGATCGTGATTTTAACTATCTCGCATAAGCATCCCGCGGATAGTGAAACAGTTCCCTATCAGCTACAAACTCTAAAAGGGGGTAAGTATATAACTCTAATAATACTTCGTTATATATCTATATTAGATACGTGGTAGGTTAGCCTATTCATAATATAAGATATAATATAATAATAAACGCAAAAATATTATAATACCTAAAAGTTCGTAACACCAGTTTTTTAGAATCAACTTATTTAACTTGGCATCTTCTATTCACTGCACACACTAAAGTATTTTAAAACAAAAAATGCTTCTGTCTCCCTAACGAGGAGCCCCTCGCTCCTAGCGAGGCATACTAAACGTGTGAGAATTGCGCTGTTAGCGCCTCTTAATGCTTAGTCTCAGCGCGCTTTTAACAAAATTGTATCGCCTTATGCGCCTTTGCCCTTACGAAATTAATATTCTGCCCAATAAACGCAAGAGGCGCATTAGGGCACAACTCTTGTTGTCTTTGGGGCTCTGCAGCAAAACCGACCCGTCTGGACTAATTAGCCAATGTCTCACACAAATTACTGATTTCAATTTAGTAAATTTAATACCTATTTATTAATATCTATTTCACAAGTGCAAGACGTTTTTCAGAAGCAAAAACCAAATTCAAATTATTCATTCCTTTATTTATTTTCCTCAAAAAAAGATTATAAAAAAAAACGAGATATCACAATGGTTTCACGTAATGGACAATACTCTACGCGCATTGTGTAGTGTGAGCGAAGAATCGATAAAATGAGCATGGAATGCATTAGAGGTTGCTTGTGTGTAAGAAAGGTGTAAAATGAGAAAATAAATATAAAGTATCCTCACTTGAGGAGGCTTTGGTCTTGTGAAAAGTATATGCGACAAAACATTAGATCCGCTGGTAACAGGTACGTAAAAGGATGTATTGTTTAGCATATTTGTTCGGACCGGCTATGAGAATAAGGAGCCGGAAGTAAAATTGGAATATGTAGTCACAGTAACAATGAATGCTAGAGCAGATTGTAGGTGTTAATCCACACAGTTTAACAGAGGCGGAGAAAAAAGTTGCACACTAGATTGTGGAATGACAGGTTTGCTCGATGGAGGATGTATGGATCATGTGTGGCCCAGCTGGGCGCCAAGGTGATGAAACCCTACATTTTGCACGAGACCATAGTGAGGGCTCCAGCGTCGCAGCTCCCTTGAAGGCCTATTGGTGGATTTTTTCTAGACTGCGACGAGTTCCCACTTAAGCGTATAAGAGGAGGACGGGTACCGGGGGCACCAATGAAGCTTTCTTCTTCGATATGCTGTCATATTCTTCGATACTTTTCTATTCCAAGTGCATGTGACGAGTCCTTTATCCCCCAGTACGGGAAAGAAGGCGTGAGGACAGCGCGTGAATCGAATTGCATGGATGAGAGTCACTAAAATAATAATCAAATAATACTTTAAATATTAGCTGATGGAATAAATGATATTACTAGTACATTGAAATAGTATAATCAATAATAATAGTAATATAATAATAAGTATATAATATAATAAGCTATATGGACTAACTTGACTGTATATCATCACTGAATATACATATAATTAATATGAGGATATGAGTATATCAAATATTATAAAGTACATAAGAAAAACTAGAAAATGAACAGTGTAGAAACATCGTGTTCTCCATCGAGGAGCGTTTGTCGTATAGCGCATTTTAATTTATTGAGTGTGTATTTACGAACTAAAAAATTCTGCAAATGCAAATAAGTGAATCGGTATAAAAAAGAATGGGCAACGATGTGCGCGTCCTGCTAACCTTCAATCAGAATGTCAATGGACCAGATCCACAAAACAATGCGCGCCACCAATAAAAATTGATCAGCTGATCTATTCATCCGAACTTGCTAACTTGCACCATTTTTAAAAAAGGGAATATTACACCAGCAGAGGAATCGAATGTGTAATTCTCATTGATTGTCAAAAGATATTCGACTAAAAAAATGCGATTTATTTTTTTAAAGAATAATATTCTTTGAGTGCCAAAGAAACGAACTGAAGGTATTTTAATTATAAAATGACAAGAAGACAAACAATTCCACTTAAATAGTAAATGATATGCTATTTGCCTTTAACAGGCTAGACTAATAAATTCTCTTCTGAACACATAATTGAAACAATTAAGTTGTAATCAGTGGGGACTTGAGTTTATTTATTTGTTTTCACGTTATATTTATAAATTACTTACGGACTCGTGGTCACAGCCCCTATTTGGGAAGGAACACAAAAAAATTCAGAATGATAAAAGTCGAAAAAGGCTTTCTAGAGCAGAAGAGAAAAACAACATCGGAGAAAAGACATGTGCAGTCAGAATTGGAAATGAAGTGAAATAGTAGAGATATAACTAAACCAATGTTATAGTAATGCGGAAAAGAGAGGCTATAAAAAGATAAGGCACTCTGTGAAAAACCATATTAGCGTTGAACTCAAGAAAAAAAATCGTCTTAGCACGTGAACTGCTGCTGATACTAGAGAACAGTGCGAAAGCAACTTGTTAATGACAGTAAATAGAAATGAAGCATCTACAATATTTAGGTGTTATTCAAAGATCTGATTAATAATAGGAGTCGCTAGGCGACCTTTGGCTGCAGAAAAGCACAACTAGAACCCTACATTGCGTAAGAATGAAACATGGCTTCCCTATACGGTTAAAAAGAAATATGCCACCCATCTAGAATCCACCCCTTAAGCAATATAAAGTCACATTATTTTTGGATATTCAAGCCAAATTGCGTAACTAGCCGACTAAGCGAATGGCAAAGCGACCTAATTTTTATATAATCAATATCTCGTGCGTAATACAGGAACAGATTTATTTACATCAATCACAGTCAAATGTGCCCACTTTACTAACAAGATAATAAGTTAAAATATTATGCCTTCTGATAGTAAGAGATCACTTCCAAAAAAAACTGAATGAATAAAAAATAATAACTTCTCAGTATGTCTATATTTCCTAAGATCACGATGATAAAGATCGCAATAGCTTACTTCCAATGTCCACAATAAAGGCTATCCATAATCCTTCATACCAAGCATTCAACCACTAACATTAAACCAGTTCTCCAGTTGAAGAAGCAAAAGACATCAACCCAAAACTTCTAATGTCAATCTTAATAAGCCTGAAGAAAGGACCCGAAGATCTTTTAGAAAAAAAGCATATTACCTTCGAGAAAATGAATAGAATTTCAACTCATCTGTCGTTCTCCTACCTCTCTCTCCTGCTCGTCTTCTGCCTACTCGCTCTCTGTCTACTACTCTACACTCTCTCTCTATATTCTCCTCTCTTCCATACTCTCTCTCTCTCTACATAAATTTCTTTATCCATTTTTGAGCCATGGTAGAATGTTTAAAGTGTTTCATAAATAAACTATATATTTGAAGCGAACTTGCTGAAGTTATTCACTATGATCGACAAACGGCCCATCCTTTTTTATGTTAAAGGAAGCGTTGATAAGCTGAGGAGATAGTAGAAGAGCTTTCTTTATATATTGGCATTATATGTGGTATTTATGACACATGAACATTCAACTGGATTATAGGTTTCATTTCCGGGGCATACACATTCCTTCGAACAATAACTGGACGATATTCACCCGTGTGTCCAGATTCAGTAGAATGGTCCAGAGCACAATAACACTAAAAATCTTTGGCTATTTTAACATGTCTAAGATCTAACTGCTTGACCGAAATCAGAGATATACAAAGAACCCCTATTAAGACCTGCGCAGTTCAGCTAGCTTGCAGAGACGGATAAACAGAATTGTGATTTGATAGCAAGGTTAATTCTGAAACTTTATTTTAACACGCAAAGTCTAAGCTGGTCCTTTTATCACATAACAAAACTATCTGTGCTGTTGCATAGTTTCTTTCATTTTCCACGTGAGTAATTAGTAGAAAGAGCACCGCTCAATTTCATTACCACACAAAGTACAAGAACTCTCAAACTTAGAAAAAAATCGAAAGATAAATCGAAAATTCTATCGATTTCGCCTTTCGATCTTTTTATCTAATTGTTAATTTGTCGGTTTTTCTCGCTTTTCTTTAGCCGTTCCATGATCTTTTGCATTTCCCCCATAATCGTATAATTAAGCCAATCTCAAGAGTATAATCTACTTCATTCTTTAATAAGTTTTGGTATGAAAGATCACCTCCCAACATTGTTACTAAGTTTATAGAACTTTCTACCGTCTTCTCTTCTAACCTCGGTTTCTGCTGTTTAATTTAGTGCTTTTAACCGTACGATATCATACTATCCTCTTACCAGAGAGATTATTAACTGAATGCCAATCATCTTGAATACACACCACTGCGGAGCTCATCTCAACCATATCTGGATGAGAAGTAACCAATTGCCGCAACATTTGCATGTCAATAAGCCGATCTCGAAAATCAAATCTAAATCACCTCTATTCATTCAATTGGATAGATATCGAGTGTTCTGTGTAATCAAAAATATAACTTATCCCTAGTCAGTTGATTAGTTAATATATATCGGCCAACTTATTCCACAAAGTGCTGTTACACTCTCTCTACACACAAGTACATCGGCAACGATTATATCTGCATTTACGCTATCGATTTTGCCAGAAGGTAGCCGAATAGCGAATAATTTATTTATTAACTATTTGCCGAAAATGGTTAATGCAACTGAAGTACATGTAATACCTATCCCTCATACACCGATTTCCATAATTTACCGCTCTGCAAGAGTGGAGTGTGCTGGACTACCAGTAAACATTAAACATCAACCAACAATGAATCACCCACTAGACTCAGAGAATCATACGAAGCAATCATCTCCCACTCTCCAACCTTCGATATTTCTGCGGGACTTACAAATTACTTATCCTTATCCTCTGAACTACTAATTGATATACTTGTTGCATTCTGCTTAACTGCATTATCACCTAACAGAAACACCATTCTTAGCCGTTCTCTTTGAATACTCAACATTTACATACACTTAAATCACAAACGACTCTATACTCTTCATAACATCCAAATACTGAGTTCTCCTATTAGCGTGACTTATACAATCGCTAAACAATAAAGCTTATAGGAATTCGGTATATCTCACAACTCACTTAATTCAGTAAGGTTGTGAGCAAGCTTAATCAGATCCTCAGATCTCTCTTAGCTATATACTTTTCCAATCTAACTATCAGGCATCAAATAATATAAACGCTACTCTAAACCATTCGGGTAACGTCACAAACCCATTACTTGAAAACAGCGGATGTGACCGATAGATTCACAGCTAGTTCTATTCTGAAAATTTATAATACACCACTTAGTCTGCTACCTATAGATACTCTGGACCCCTGTATATCATGTGATGCAAAACCCAGAGCCTTAATTTTAATACTATATACTCCTCAAACATCCTCCCATTAACCTGCCTAATGCGTTACTACATTCCTTTCTGTTATTTCTTGCACAAACAAATGGTCCCTTTCACCACTCACTGCTCTCCAAATCTCCCCCCTCACCACCTTTTTATCACACCTAATTATTTTTTATAATTATGGATGCTCCTTTCCTTTACATAACTTGATAGCCAGACACGTTCCTCTATATCGATCGAATCACCAATATCGCATAGTTGTGAGGGATCACTATACGACTGCTGCCTATTCAATTAGCTCAATCTCTCTCCTCAGTGTTCTTGTCTTATCTTACTTAACTTTCATTCCCTGCTTTATCCATTAATGATCTTCTCAACCTTGCACATCTAATGAATCAATCAAACCATCATAACTATCTATCTAAACGAATTTAGCAATGAAAACTCTATTCAAATCTCCCTCCCTCTCATTTACTTCTAGAAATAGCCTCCTAATTTAATCTTTTCCATTTATATACTCGAATGACTATATTAATTTCCGGTGGGTCGTTTCAACCTTTAGTGATTCAACTTCTTTAATAAACTACAACTTCTACATAATCTCACCCTCGAAGCAACCTTCCAACTTTCTCTTGTTCTCTCTCATGTTCTGCTCGTCTCATCCTGTGACTAATTAATCATCCTTGGCCTTAAACAAAAACTCAAACAATATTTGGAAACCTCCATACACACGATTAGGTGCTCAAAAAACTGGGATTCTTGATTTAGACTAGCGAGACCATATCTTCCTCTTCTAATTACTACAGACTTAACAATGTCTATCCCCCTATAATATGGAAAGTAATCCTCTATTAATGGGGCTGTGGCTCACCCGCTATTACTAGACAGCGCTCAGTTAAGGCCTATAAATGCTATATAAACTGTTCTTAACTTTTCACAGTACTCACGTCTCAAGTGCAATGGAAAGTACAGACAGTTCTCTCTCATATTACTTTTTGACGCATTGATGTGTCTTTATCTCTCGTGTTCTATAATACGACACACTATTGTGCTCGAAATGAAAACTATCACTCTCGTGTACACCATCGTCATGACGCTCCACGCCTCTAAGCACCAAAGGACAGGGTGGCTGTATCTGCGCACCAAGATTTTGTTGATCTCAGATATCTCACGTTCCAGGAATAGTGTCGACTCGGTGCTCTTCCTTCCTTTCCTGCCCACTTTCTGTTTCTGTGGAATTCTCTTTCCATCTTCTGTGTTTCCTGACTGAATAGTCCTTCCCTCACTTTAGAGCCTGTGTCTGTGCTCATCTGCCGGATTTGCGATAGAGGGTATGAACTATATTCTACTATGATCAAATTAATGGAAGGTCAAAGGACACTCTCGACTTGCCTTCATCGTTGAAAACCACCGCACGTTGTGAATGAGACAAATAATACCCGATGCTTTATCCTAACCACTTGACATGCGATCAGTGTAACATTAGGATACTAGTCTACCATCGACAACATCGTAATTTACCTCGGCGAGAAATCTTTACTACACTTCCGTTAACATGAATTGTTTCTTTCTTATTTAGATACTATACTATAAATCCAAACAACTGTCATGAGGCAGAGAGAAAACGAGGGATTAATATGAAGAGGCTATAAAAAGGATGAAGGGATAAAGCTCAGAGAATGGGGAGCGGGCTTGGTGGTGGATGAGTGAGAGATAGCTATAAGAACAAAAATCATCAGTTGTATAACAAGTGTTGGAGAAACGAAACGAGGAATGGTGGCAAAGCCTATATTTATTCGGAATAAACGATATGTAAAGGTAATAGATGCTGGAAGCCTGAATACAAATTAATAAGAGTTATCATCACTGATGGAACCATCTGACGAAAATACTTAACGATTAGTAATATTGGAGAGGATTGAGGAGGAAGAAACCGAGAGGAGTAAGTAGAGCATACCGGTATAGAAGCGTAAGAGAACGACGGAATCTTATTCCACACTGGAGAATGGTCTCGCGAGTATGTTGGACGATGGCATTAAATTCATATGTAGCCTTTCATCTCGCAAAAGGCATTCGATTCAGGTGCCAAGGAACACTCTGGATAGAACTATGGAGAAGAATTATGGAAATGCGTGTTAAAGATTAAAGAAGCGATTCAGAAGAAAATGTTATTGAGTAGATTCACAAGTAAATTGTTGAGATACCGTGATTGATAACAATAGCTGCGTGTTGCGTGAAGTGTAAACAGGTGTGAAGCAGCGGAAGTGTTTTATCCACCACTCTCTTATATTATATTTAATGTATATGATAAGAAGTGAAAAGAGAGGATTGGAAGATTTGCAGGGTACTAACAGAATTGCCATATCGACCTTCTGCCATGTTGCGAAAGAGAGTAACGATTCGAGAGTGGTGGGTTGTTTGACGAGGAGTTAGAAGGGAACAAGGGATGAAAAATGAACATATCACAGAAGACCTAAATATTAACAGTCACACAGAGGAATGAGGAGTGGGATATCATGATGGTGAGAAGTAATAGCTTGAAGCTGTAAATACCTCTCTACTGAGGCTGTTTTAACAGAAGGGAGAATGAGAGAAGAGAATTACAGCCCACATAAAAGTATGATGCTTATTTTGGGAAGCAACAGAAAATTACTTCCCATGAGACAATGAAATGTGATTCTATAGCAATTATCTGACCACTAATAAAGGAGTTAACAAAAGTAATTTTTAATCCAGCAAATACTGACTCCACATTGCGTACGGACCTGGAAACATGGACAACAACGGAGAGCATGGGCGTTAGAATACAAGCGGCGGAACGTATAGGATAATACACATATCGTTAGCAGAAATTAAACGAAGAGAATACGAAGGATAGAATCAATTATCTAGAACCAGATATAGGAGTGAAGACATAATATATTGATACTAATTGGGTAGTTTTTGATGTGCGGAACACTGGAGAGATGGAGCAGGAGAGGAAAATGCGAAGAGAAAGGAATGGAATGACACCAGAGATTGGCAGAAGACCAAGGGAAAGCGACGAAGATATGAAGACAGCGGAATCGTGGAGGACTCTCTGGAAAGTTGTCAGCTACCAAATATGAGAGCTGAAAGAAGCGCATAAGTGGTTGCAGGCACGCAGGCTCTGGCAAATGTTGCGCGTTCGAACAGTGAAGGAAGAATCATCCTGGAGAGGCAAAAGAAATATATTGCGGATTAGTATGCAATTATTAAACAACTTTAAACCTATTTATAGTATATGAGAAAGCTATATAACTTATACATTAATTATAGATACATTATAATATATATTATATATAAGTGATATATATAACAATTGTTCTGTCAATATATCATTATATATATATATATTATATCTATAATTATATACTATATAAAAATACTAATAATATTATATAGTATATATATATAAAATATTAATACATTATATAATATATATTATAAGATATACATAAAATTTGATTTATAATATTTTCTCATTATTTTAGCTATACTTAGATAATTATATATTAGCTAACTATACAATAGGTAAATAAATATAATAATATAACAATAATAATGCATAGTTATTACGTTTATCACAACACTCACAGAGCAGAGCTTCAAAGCGAGGGCAGTAGTTAATCGTAGAACAAAAATTCGCCTCTTCAGCGACATATTAGGAGAAATGAGCCACCAGACTGCAGGCGTTAAGTGAGGAGAATTAAAATACATCAGAAACACAAAGAATGGAAGCCGAAATTTCCACATTAACAGATCAATCTGACAGGAACAAAAGACTCGAAACACCGCCATGGATTAGCGAACTAGCTATGTATTTTACACTATCAACACAAAATCAGAGCGCAGTCGACGCACTCCAATGATGCTCGTGAGGCGTCGTAATTGTGCAAACGTGGTACGTCGAATGATTAAATTCCTCTGCAGAACTTGCCGAGCTGCACAACATGCCAATTACCGTTGCCGTATAGAATAGAGATTAACGCAACCATTCGACAACGCTCTGCACGACGCTGTTGTCAATAGTTCGATTCCTGGGAAACTACAACACGCTCTCTTTTGGCCATTGACTCGACCTGTCCAAAAGCCGCGGTTGGAAACCGAGCCCCACAGAGATATAGGGAGAACAGTATCTCATCACTAAGAGCGGATAGCCCTTGTATACTGGACGTAAACTGAGTGAGAGAAAAAAAAAGTCGTCGCAGTCTATGCAATACACATTCCAGATTCTTTGAATCCAACTCTAGCAACCATTTGTAATTTGTATAAAAACAAGCAATTTTTTTTGTTTATGTTAAGCCAAAGGATAAGTATATTTGTCGTATAACAGAGAGAGACATTGAACCGTCCTGAGGCTCAATAGGAAAGTAAAGAAAGCTGTATTGTAAGAGAGTGAGATTTGAAAAGCTAGGATTATTCTAAAGAATTTTAAATTTCACAAGGATAAGACCCTACCCCCGCGAAGCTCCTATTCTAGATTGAGCGAACGATAGAATCCCTGACAGAAGATATAGACGACAGTTGACACATTCTAGAAGTAAAAAGAGAGCAGAATTAAAATGTTAAAATGAAGGGTCACTACATAGGACCAATCATGACGTGCGATGATGTTAGAATGTGCAGGTGAGCAAAGATAAAGTAGATGGAAAAGTAGATTATGAAATTAGAATAAGAACAGAACTCTGAGGATTCACGTTTATTGACAGACAGGAAGAAAGAAGTACGCTCCCATGTTCCACAACAGGACCAGATTTATTTTTTGCTGATTTGAAGAAAGCTACTCAAAACAAAGAGAAAGGAAACCAAAGCGAGCGAGATCTTGTAGCCTTGACGCACTCGCCAAACCCAAACCAGTCGATATATCAATGGTTTAGAATAAGTCATAGTCCACGCGGAAGTCTCACAGAAGATTACTACTAGAGTATGAAACACATAAAATACGAGTTAGATAGAGAAATTATATCGCCTAGCCTATTATCTTCGACGCCGAAAAACCTCAATGCGATCGGGAAGACCCGAATGAGCTTCCAGAAATATTAGAAATATAGAACGAGTAGCACGAATTAAGATCTTAAATAGTTAATATCAAATGAAAGCTACTATAAGGGACGATATTACGAAAGGATATCAAGAAGCGCTATCCTTTTATCGGAAATAGAATTGGAACAATGTGCGTGCTAATAAAACGTTCTGAGGGAAAGTCGCTAGTATTGATGACATTATGGACTTATACTGAACGTGAGTGAGGCGGGGACGCACGGTATAAGCAACACTCCATTCAAAACACGCTTGAGCAATCCCAATCCGCAAGCACGCATCCATACGACCTCCACATATCAACTCAAAACACCTAAACACGCAACAATCACTCAGTTCACTAAGATTCAGAGCCAATTACACTCTATAAATTTTTGAATACAGCGAACATTTACACCTGCAAGGAGAAGAAAGGAAGAGAAGAATGAATGCCAGGGAATCGTCCAGGGCTGATTTAGTAAAGAATGAGATTGGCACCGAAAAATCGCATTTTAAGCAGTATGAGATAATTAGGGGGACGAACTGAAGCCGATCAGATTCGAATAAAGAGGAGGAAGGCAGATATTAAGACAGTTGTTTGACTTGTTTTTTTCAAGAGGTCAGAAAGATTTGTCAGTAGGAAACAAGGACAGTATTCAGCAACTTTGTGTTGATGAGAGAGCCGTTTTGCGAACAGAAGAGAAATCCTGAGTGCAACGATTTCTAGATTGATGAATTAGACTGATGATAGCGGAGAAGAGAATTTTTTCAAGACCCGATACGCACGAATATCTAGCCTGAACATCCATCGAGGAACAGACGCGAAACCACAACGGTCCATTGGGCAGGAAGTGGAAGGGGGGGGATACAAAAGATTCTAAGTCGAAGACTGGAAAGTAAACTGACTCTATCCCCATCAACGATTAACTATCATCCACTGTATCGCAGAGCCAAAGTCACCAGAGCTGCAACCCAGCAAGTATTCCTATTGTAGTTGTGTGTAAGATTGCGACTGAGAAGACCCCCAGTCACACCGATCAAGTGCCCAGTACAGTATTCTGAAGAATATATCCCAAGAGAGAAAGTTTTAGAAATTAAGAGAGATAATAAGATTTATCAGATTTACTAATCGAATCGAAATGTTTTATTTATAATGAAATGGAATATGTGAAATACTAGGTCATTATTAAACAATTGTTGCAGAACAGATCTTGATCTAGTTATTTAAATTAGTGATGCCGTTATCCTTGAGAATTAATGCAAGATTCGGCCTCCTCCCAGCACTAAATCAGTATGCAACCAACCTTTCTAGTTTGTTACATTAATCCCCTAAATATAGCAGACATCAGTTATTTGGACTTAAGAAGAAAATATAACAGTCTAGTGAGAAGTAGAAGATATTTCTCAAAAGGCGTAACAAAATCTGTTCATGATTAGTAAAACGTAAGAAGCAACATATTGTAGATAAAGGTAGAACAATTTTTTTGAAGCCACAAAACAACATCGACACCTTTGTTAGGAGATCGAGATTCGGAACGTGTATACGGCATATCAAGTGTTAATGTTAACATAGACACTATTTGTGCAGCCCTTAGACGAAATACAGAAATAGTTTTTATAGTTGAAACATTAAACGGAGTATGTAGAGCTATGGAGATTGCTAACGACCATCTGGAACGTCTCAGACAGAGCAAAAAAGTATAGGTATAGAGTTACAAGTGTAATATTAAACAATAGGAACAACACACTTCACCACTTTAGACTGGAACAAATTACGAAATAAACATTATAGTTGGAACACACTAAACGAATATCGTGAGCATGAATTCATCTGGAATCTCGTCAGACAGAGGCAAGCCGTAGGTAGAGTAGATGATCACGTATTACCACAGAGGCAAGTATAAGTTTAAACGCGTTCTTGTAAAGTCTTAGAAAGCCAGCGCACTACACAAATCCCACCACACAAACACACACAACACAACACCACACCCAACACACACAACACACACAAAAATAACAAAAGACTTCAAAATTCTGCAATTCAAAAGAGCTAATCAGGATTTCGTATAGGACATATATATACTAGTATAATAATATATAATATATATCTCATATATAAACATTTATAATTACATAATATACTATATATATATATATATATATATATATATTAATATACATATAAATTTAGTTCTCAGTCAAATTAAGATTTCTTTGATATAATTCATATATCGGTGTAGCTTAGCCTTACTCTTAGTATATCATAATAATATATATCTATATATATATATATATAATATATAATATATAATAATAGCTTTACTTACGCTATTATAATATATTAGCGATACGTAGCTGATGGCTGCAGCCCTCCCCCCGCAAATATTTACGCAAGGTAAATATTTTCTTTAGGCTGAAACCGACTTATCAATAATATTAATAATACATATTTAGTTTTACTGATCAGTATTATGCATACACATAATATAGAATCTATATATATATAATAATTAACTAATACTACTCTCTAAAATATAACATGTAAAACCTCGCTTGGAACGCCCTTAATATCCTAGGAGCCCAAAAATATATATACATATATTATAGATTAAAAGCTCTTATATTATATATACTAGGGTAGTATACATATAACGCGATATCATAATATACTATTATATACGAATTAATATATATATATATTATAAATCGTAATAATAGATAGATAATTATATTGATATAATCATACTAGATATATAGAGATTTCTTTTCATGCTTAATTTATTAATACTCATATACAGTCACTATGTAATATAATATATAACTAATATATATGATATATTAATTCTCATATTCAGAGAAACTAATTCAGACATAAATCTAGACAAACAACGTTGGCTGGACACTCAAATAAGAAAATGTAAGGATAAATAAGAGAAAACATCTAGCACCTAAAATATAAACAACAATAACTTATATTGTTTAATTAGTTGTAGGGCATTTCAGCCCAACAAACGGTCTCTGTGGGGCAAGACATTTACAGGGGCATACAAATGATTCAGACCGTTCTTAAACTTATTCAACTCCAGTACTGAAACAATGACAAGGAATATACCACCTTTCGTCAGCTTTCCAAATGGAGTATACCAGTTTAGAAAACCACTTACTTTATCGTCCCAAAAACTTCAATCTCGACATTGGATAAAGTCACCATCCAAAGCAGAATAATAGTTTACAAAAGTGGTATTAACATTTATGTTTTCTTATTCACAGCAATTAGTACCGAAATGAAAGATATTTCAATAAACATGAACAATTTCTCTAAGTTTAAAGTACGCGATTGGCAGAGGGTCGATGGGAGATGCTGAATCACACTTTAACTTATAAAGAGAGCTCTAATACCAGTTTGTTAGATTTAAAATGGTAGAAGGAGACCAATGAATTAAATTGTACTCATTGGACCCACTCGGTATTCTTGGGACTCAACTCAAATTGAACTAAAAGATTTGCTAACAAAATACCATGATGTGTATTATTCTAAGATGCATCTGTAAGTGGGCATTAATGATTATGATTAATAGTTTTGCATTGTTTAAATTATATGATGACCTACATGTCGGGCACCTAAGAAGCTTCTTGTAATACCCAAACAGAATTGGCACTTATATCTATCGACGACTCCGACTGCACAAACTTTTGAGATAATTATAAAAATACATTTTTTAAGTACCAAAGAATACAAGTATGTGCAAAAAAGACTATTGCCCGGACCAGGCTTGGTTTAGTGATTAACGCATGAACCGAGTTTTTCTTTTAAAAACACTCTTGGAGCACATCAGACTCGCCGATCATTTTGACATATGAATAAAGGGGTGGGGCGCGTGATGATATCAGAAAGCTACTTGTTTTTAAATCCATCTAGTAAATTTTGAACTGGGCTTAATTATACGAATTTCCGTCTTCGGAAATATCCTTAAGGAAGAGTACACATCAACCTTGTCAAAACAAGTTTACAGATAGTGTCTATTTGCGAACAGTGTCAGCTGCACCATTATAAACTTAATGAAAGAACACAACCTATTTCATAACTTCTCTGATAGAACACATAGACAAAATGCGACACAGTTAAGATTTACAATTATTCAACACACAGCTTAAAAATTATATCACCGTAAGCTTAGGTATTGACAATACTTCCTCAATTACGAAGTCCAAAACATTCTTTGTATTGTACTCATCAATGCCAAATAATATCTACGCAATCTCATATATCGTATTATTATTATCTGATTATATTCCGGTTGGCATGATCACTTCATCGTCTCGAGGGAAGACAGAATTAATTTCACTAATTCAGCATAATATTATTTTATTCCAGAAAGTAGCAATACAACTTATAAACATTATTTCGTGAATATAGGCATACTTCTTTTTAAAACAACTCAACCTAAAAACAAGTACACTTAAAAGGATAGATGGAATTTAAAGCACTGTGTGGTGACATGACTTCGAAGAAAAATCACTTGTACAAAAATAACAACACATCCTCGAGTCATGCTACTGACATAGTGTAACTAAATTTTTCTAACGAAGGAGGTTTTCTCAACTCGTTAGTCTCCGACATATTCAAAAGTAATACCTTTTGCTACCCCCTCCACGTCAATCAAACCAAACAATTGGGAAGGAAAAACTTTCGACACTAGGGGTCTCAAATATTACAGAAATCAGGTTGAGAGCCTGATGCATGCAAGTTCGTTAGCTTTCACTGCTCAAATCATCATTATACAATCATTATGAATATCTAACCCTTCAGCACAGAACGTAAGCAATGAATAATATCATTTCATAATAAGAAAATTTTCATAACCTGAAGAGACCTCGCTTTCTAAACAACAGCAACCATAAAATTTACTCACTTATAAAAGAAATAATTAAGTATATTATTGATTTAATTAATAAGCATTACTTCACTCAACCATACTAACGCTTATTCACTACATCAAGACGTTAAAATTTCTTCTCACACGGTTGTGGGGTCACAAGGAATAATAACCTGCTAAACGACTTACTGCCCCTAATATACTTTCCTAGAGAGCTCCAAAAATATACTCGTGAGCATCATATATATCTTCATTCTCTC
>JABUQX010051489.1:17500-29640 GCA_015478945.1 Trachelipus rathkii | reverse complement strand
CATGGTGGTTCAACACTCATCGCTTTAATAGCATAAACCAATCACTTTTGAACCTATTATTCTTACAACACTCACTATCATCATACCATACTTTGATCCATTCAAGAAGCCTTCCCAACACTATATATCTAAACCACCTGCCATAGACCTTCCCATTCAACCCAATCATTACCCCGTTGCAAATCCATTAAAACCTAAATACAATTTATTCTTTCCTCTCTCTAAATTTCTCTATCATTTGCTTCAATGTAAAGATTTGATCCTCACATCCTCTACTACTTCTAAACGCACTTGTTTTCACAATCAGTCCTACAGTCACTCTGCGCACCCTTTCGACCAAAACACCAGCATATATCTTCCCTAAACACTCAATTAAACTAAAAACCTATAAATTTTACTACAGTTCATTTTATTCTCCCTTACCTATATATTAAAGGTACTATTACTGCTCTCCCGCAATCCCTCGAAACTATACTCTCCATAAACGCTGTATTACACACACTTCAAGATCCAATCAATCACCGATCTGCCTCCGTTCTTGATCATTTCACCAGTAATTTCATCTATTACCGGCAGATTTACCATTCTTCAACTTTTTCACTCTACCCATTATCTCCTCTTTGCTAATTAACCATCATCCCCAAAATACCTATTCTCTCGTAACATCAAACCCACACACAGTCATTATCACCTCATCATTACCGCCATATTACTCCAGATTATTCAAGTTTCTTCCACCACTCCAGCTCACATCCATTTCATAATTATAAAAACACCATCCCTATTTATTAATTATTCTAAGCAGGTTCCCCTTATTTCATTATTTCTTAACCTTTCGCGCTTTCCTTCAGAAGAGCTTCCGATTCCCTTGTATGTCCCCCATTCATCCTCCTTCCAATTTGTTCATTTACCTCTTTTTTTTCTGCTTACGTATGACTTTTAGCATTCTTTTTTCCTCCTTATATAATTCAAAAAGATCTTTCTTTTGAAACTTCCATCATTTGCTTTTAAGTACATTCAACCACGCTTCGTTTTTTACTTTTAACCGCTGCTGCATCACCTCTTATTTCCACAACTCACTGTTATCATTCTTACTCCTACTTTAGCACACACCCACATACTTCTTCTTTGCCTTGATAACAAATTGCTTCCTTCCATTTACTTCCAAGATTATTCAGTTTCAACTTGTTCCACATTCAACATGATTTATTGCGAGCAGTTGCTCTACATACCTTTCCCTTCATTACTTGTTCACTAAAACTTCTCACTTAACTTTTTACCCACTTCCTTCCGTATCACCTTCCTCTCCATCCAAGTTCCCACTAACTTAATTTTACACTAAACAACATAATGATCGATAATCCCATTCCTAAACCCTCACTGATTTAACATCAGATACATTTCTTCAACATCTCCTTCTTACCAACACAAAATCAAATCATTACTTTTCACTTCGATACCATCATTACCATACACAACTCTGGTATACTTATGGATTACTTTAGTGTTTAAAGAAAGTATTACTTACAACATACTCTCCCTCACAGTAAATCAATCACTTCCCTACATTCTCATTGTTTCTCCTGACACCCAAACCAACCTGTTATACCATCCTTTTTTTGAATCTATTCATATATATATATATATGATATATATATATATATATACTATATAATATATATATAGTATATATATATCATATATATATATATATATATATATATATATATATATATACGGGTAGGATGACTACAAACCTCACGTATTATATATTGTATAGATTTCACTTCCCCCTGGAGAAGGGGTATTTGGTTTACTAACTGATAATTTAAAAACATTCTTTTAACTATACATACAAAAGAGGTAATTTTAAAAAAAAAAACAAAAAAAACATTTTTTTAAAAAAAAAAAACGTGTTTTTTTTTTAAAAAAAAAAAACAATTAAAAAAACCGTTTTTTTCACAACCTAATGTTAGCATGCTATTTCAGGCTGTCCTTAGGTGTGGAGTGAAAAAGTCATATTGTTTTTTCAGAAACGGGTACCCTTCAAGGTATTCAAGGTGTTTGCTTAGCGGTTAAGAGGGCCCTTGTATCTGAGTTACTCTAATTTTATTATTTCTTTATTTAAAATGACTTGAAACTACATTATGAATTTACTTATTATATAGATGAAAATATACGTTCAATAATTAGGGTGATAGCTAATTATGAATAAAAATAAAAAAATAAAAAAAATAAAAAAATCATCGATTTATTTTATTTTAAAAAAATACGTAAAAAAATCAGTTGCTTTAAATCATTGATTTTTTTTGTTGCCAACCCTGCTCTAGAATCTAGACCTGGGGATAAATAAAATTTGTACAGGGATTCATTTTATATTATTATTATTATTATATTATTATTATTAGATTATTATAATCTATTATTATTATTACTTATTATTATTATTAATTATTATTATTATGATTATTATTATTAGTCATTATTATTATTATTATTAAAAGAAATTAACTTTTAAAGTAGAAACTACTACAAAACAAAATATTAACTAAACTGTTTAAACAAAAATTTAAAAAATTTAAAAACAAGATTCCAAATTTTCTTACTTAAAAATGAATTTATTTGAATATTGAAATGTTGTGGTGTAGGAAAATAAGTTGCTGTCCATGTTGTGGAGTTAAACGTGATCTCTTTTCCTCAAACACGTTACCCGCTTCTGAAAAAAGATTTTAAAAAAAATGCTTTTCTGAAAAAAGCTTTTTAAACTTTGAAGACCCGTAGAACTTTATATAGTATGTTCCTATTTTACTTAACAAATTTATTGTTCCGCTTATCCATATTTTGGCTTACAGAACTAAGAGCTCACAATATGGATATGACACCGATGCCAGATACTTCTTAGAGACTCACTTGTTGTTAATCAGACAATCTGTTAGTAGAATATGTAGGTTTAGCGGGAAGTCGAAAAAGTTCCGGTTTCTGGCCGGAACTTTTTCAAGGTTCCGCGAAAGTTCCGGTTCGGCCGGAACCAAAAATTCTGGTTCCGGTGCATCCCTAATATATAGCTATATAATATAGTATATTTTATAATATAATATATATATATATATATATATATATATATATATATATATATATATATATATTATTATATATATATATATATTATATAATTATATATATAATATAATATATATATATATATATATATATAATATATATATATATATATATATATATATATATATATATAGGGTAAAATTTTTTAGTAACTGATAAGAAATGCAAAAATAAAGGTAAAAGTAACTATAAAGTTATGAAGGTATGACGTAATGTGTTATATTTTCCCGTCTGCCTGTCAGTAGTGTTTTTTACTAATAATCCTTGTATCTACCGAACCAAGTAATACAAAACTATATTTGGGTGAAGTACTGTGTGTTTAATGCTAATGATGAAAAAAGAAGTATCCAAGTTACTATAACATTTAAAAATGGTGGCCGTTAAAAGTATTTGAGGCGACATTCCATGAAAGCGGATGACGTTAGGTTAAAATGTTAAGGAACCAAAAAAACACCTATTTGTATTACGCAGAATCAATTGTAGTATAACATCTTAATAAATTATGGCACTATCGTAATATAAATGAGAATGTAAAATTTTAGTAATTTTGCGGAAAGCGTAGCATTTGAATTAAATAACACTCTTCCACAAACAGCTACACCTTCCATTAAAACATTTCAGCACATTGTTCACCAAAACAAACCAACTACTGGTATTATCTATAAATGCACTGTTTATTTGGTTAATTTGGTTTATTTGGTCATGACTTGGTTGTCTCTTTACGCCTCTTTCTTCTCTTTCTATGGAGAAAATGGAACAGTAATTACACGTGATATTCATACTTTGAAACTAGCCTGACATGCATCTAAGTATGGGTGGGACGCTTGCAATAGTTCTGCCGCAAGACTTTTTGTACCGCCAGAGAAATATCCAACCACATTTGTCCAAAGCGCAAGTTTTTTGCCACGATTCATTAAACGCCTGTCTGAAACAGGGTTTTTGCAGTCCAAAGAGCACACTAATGCAGGCAGACCCCGATCTACTAGGAATGTTGATTTAGAAGAATTAGTTCTTAATGAAATTGTCTTGAGCATCCTGAAAAAGGGCACGCGAGAATTGTCACTATAGTTTAATTCGAACCAATCTAGTATTATGGAGGTTACTACCCGAGCAAACAGTTACACCATACCGCGTGCCATCAGGTGCATTCTCTATGCTACGTGACTATGTCCTCGTTGTTGTATTTGTTCAATGGTTTTTTGAACAAATGTATTGACCCAAAACTTATTTAACGAGGTTTTATTCCCGACGAGGCTCACTTACAGAAAAACAGGCTAACGTTAAACGCTTCGATATGAAACATTTGGGGAGACGAAGAATCCTATGCCATTAAACCAGAATTCCGTTCACAACATCAGTTTGCACGTAACATTGGGCGGAATTTTAACATGATCATGTACTGATGTTCGAGCTTCCTCCAATGGCCTAATCTACTTAAACTTTTTGAAAACATGAGCTCCGTACCTTGTTTTGCATGATGTTACTTCTTACAGTTAGCGCCAAAACATCGTGGTTATATGCATTGATGGGGCTTCCTGCCAGTTTTAATTTGCTCAGTTCGTGAAACACGCGAATGAGACCTTTCCCAATCAATGAATAGGTCGAGGTGGCAGTTCCGTGGCCAGAAAGGTCACCAGACCTAAATCATTTGAGATTAATTACCTTTAGGGGACATTTAAGATCCTTAGTATAGCTTTTCTCAAATCGACACGCGTATGAAGACCTACGAAATAAGATAATGAACGGAATTGAAACGGATCAACAAGACTCCTGGGAATTTGAACGGCGACAAATCGATGAGAAGAGCCTAGACCGCCTCGTGCATATGGGAACAACGGAGTCATTTTGAGAACATCACTATAGTCTTCTTGATATCATTTGTAGAGTGCTTTTAGAAGCCACCCATTATGTTGTACAAAATAAAAAGTATTCAGTACAATAAATATAGATTGGTATTAACAAACCTATTCGAATGAGTTACTTCATTCTCAAATTACTTTTTAACTTCCGCCATTTTTAATTAGAGTTTGTAACACACTGGTCTCTTAGAACAAATATACTTTAGTGAAAAAACACTACAGACAGCCAGACGGAAACTAAGACATTACGTCATACCTTTATAGGAACCTTTCACCGTCTTATTTTTGCATTCTCTCTTCAGTACCAAAAATTTTTTTCACCATTAATTTTGAATCACCGCTGCTATATATATATAATATATATATATATATTATAATATATATATATATATATATAATAAAGTTATATATATAATATATATTATATATATATATATATAATATAATATATAATATATATATATATATAAATGCACACCTCGTCCTAACTATCTAGCTAAACCTTGACTGCCTTGGAGTTTTGGCGGTGCAACAGAACAACACAAATTTTCTTTAACATTTATTTTAATACCACACCACATTTGCCTAAAAAAGTACAAAAAAATGAAATCAATAATAGACTAAAAATAAAATAGCGAAATATACATAAAGTTTCATAAAAAAAAACTCAAAATTAATAGACACACCGCTCAAAAACTTATAAACCCTTCAAAAAAATTAAAGTATGGACATGGTGGATATACGATTTCAACCACCTATAAAACACAAATTGAACTACATTCATAGCTATCAAAAAAACAATCTTTCCAACCATGTAAAATATAAATAAAATTTGAGGACCAAAAATACCGTACTCAAAAAAATAAAACCCAAGTTTTAAATAAAAATAAAGAATGAAATACGTTCATTTGTTAACGACCAGAAAAACATTTCCTTTTTTTTTTTTCAAACCTTATAACAATAAAAAAAAAGAAATGAAACACCAAAAAAAAAAAAACCCAGAATATACATAAAAATCGAGGACCAGAATATCGGTCCTTTAAAAAGGCCTCTCGAAAAGATCAAAACGGATATAAAAAAAATTTACATAACACCCTCTCATATATGATGAGAAAATCTTTAGAATGTATAAAAAAAAATCTAAATAAAAATTTCATAACACACACTCAAAAACCGGAGAGAAAAAAAATCTTTAAAAATGTATCAAAATTAATAAAAAACTTACATAACACATCTCTCAAAAACCGGAGAGAAAAAAATCTTTAAAAATGTATCAAAAATGAATTTTTCAAAAACCCACTAAAATTAAATAATTTATAATACGTTACGCAAAGAAAAACCATTTACTAGTGATGGTACGATTATGAAATTTTTGACGATGACGATTAGAGCAAATTTTGCCGATGGCGATGACGATTATTTGAAAAAAAAACTATTTTTAAAATTCTCTCTCTCTCTCTCTCTCTCCTCTACTCTAATATATATTATATATATATTATATAATTATATACTATATATATTATATATATATATATATATAAATATAATAGTATATAAATATATATATATTATATATATATATTATATTATATTATATACATATAAAGTTATATTATATATAAGCTGTAGACAGAGGAGTCAAGAGGTGTCAAACCTTGCCAAATATTTTAGCGCATCAAAATTTTTGATCCTTAAGTCTCTTAATAGTAATCAATAATAATAATAATAATAAATAAATAATAATAATAATAAATAATAATATAATTATAAGAATAATTAATCAATGAAAAGAAATATTTAATTAATGGGAAATTTAGGAGACATATTTGTCGGTCCATACACGATCTTCCTTCAGGTCAAGTGGCTGTTCCTCATACAAGTATAAAATATTTACACCAGGGACTATAAATGAAGGTTTCCAAGTTGCAGATGATAGCAAATTGCTACCTCAGTAAGGAATAATGAATGGTTTATAAAGATTTAAAGATAAGAGGGAGCTGTAATCGGTTGATGGATGAGCAGGTTCATATAATTCTTCAGCTAAATTTTCTTTCCTCATTCATTCTTTCTAAAACTAAATCTTTTTCCTCATAATCCATGGTTCGATTGTGGCTTGTTCTCTGGCCATTTCAGATTGAGACAGTGGCTATCGGGGGTGGAAAAATTCTCGTTCTCCTATCACTCTCGCTAATTCTTCATTCAGCTAGAAATCCGTTGCAGGATTACTCGTTTCGGGACGGCAAAGCGGGCTTTCATCAAAGGAAAGTGCGCTACCTCCTTGGTTCTTATTCTTACTGACAAATCTTTTCATCTCTTAGCAATTCTTGATAATTCGCCTTATCCTACCTCTTTTTCTTTGATCATTGTGTGCTATTCTCTAACTGAAAAAGGGCTAATCTCTTTGGCCCCTCGCTCAACTATATTTCTTTCTATGTCTCAAGTACTAGCACCTTTCCTCAGTGTTGGAAAGCTCTAGCACATGTCCAACCTATTCAAAAAGGGCAAGCCGCTCTGATCCTTCTAACTACCGCCCTGTAGCTCTCACTTGTATTCCAATCTAAGGATCTTTGAAGCAGCTTCTCAAACTCCCTTTCTTGATCATCTTGGAAACTCATTCCCGGATCGCAGTACGGCTCATCGTTGCACGAAGATCTAACTGAGCGATTACATTCATATCTAACGATTCATGGTTTTTCGCATCCTTACAGGAAACATACGGGAGCGCACTTTGCCTGTGAGTGTCCGCTTGACATATCCAAAGCATTTTTGACCGAGTATGGGCACGGGTCACTGCTCTCCAAGCTTCCCCTCCTTAGACGAGTTCTCCTTACTCTATTGCTTACTATATGTACTAAGCTTTACTTTTCAAAATCGCTCACATATCGGCTCGTTGATTGATGGTGTGACCGTTCTTCTTCCTCTCTGATCAATAAGCTCGAGTGCTTCCTCAGGGTTCTGTCTTCATCTCCTACTTTTTTCCTTCACTTTTCATTAATGATTTCTCCACCTGCACCTCTAACTCTATCCAGTCATTCTTTAACTCATATCAATTCTATACTTCTAGAATTGCCTCTCGTCTTAATATTTTCGATTTTATTCTCGGTGATGGATAGAAATAACTATGTGAAATTCAATTCTTTAAAAACCACTTTAACAAAATCTCCTTCTCCAAAATACCTTCTAACGTTTCTATCTCTTTCAACGGTTCTGTCGTCGTCTCTCCTGTTGCCAATATAAACATCCTTGCACTTAACATGAACAAAAAAATTGTGGTCTTGGAAACCGTCACATCGACTACGGTTTGCCTAGGTCGCCTCAAAAAGAAACTGGAAGTTCTGTTTAGATTGTGAGATTTTCCTCCTTTTCTCAGTTGCTCCAGCTATACAAGGGTCTCATCCGCCCATGTATGGAGTACTGCTCTCATATCTGGGGGGGATGGCTCTGGTTTCAAACGGCTTTTGGACAGGGTCGGAGTCAGACGGCCAAAAGGCTTATAAAACTGTTCTGTACTTTCCCAGTTCACTGACCCGTCTCTATCTTTGAGGCGCGCATGTTTGGTGCTTTATCTACATTATTCCTATAGTACCCAGCGGCAAGTGTCGAGGAAACTTATCACTCAGCGCACCCACCACCTTATACGAGTCTTGCGTAAGCCAAGGAGTGCTGTATTCTAGCGCACGAAGTAATTGTGTATGACATTGGTAACTCCAGGCTACTTTGCTGGGTGCTTCCTTCTTTCCCACACCTCTGTTTTGCTGTGGAATTATCTTCCATTTTCTGTGTTTTTCCTGTTGAATTTAATCTCTCACTTTAAAGCCTGGTTCTGTGCTCATCATGCGATAATTGGAATAGAGGGTGAACTTTTGAGGAGTACTGTACAACCCCTCCTTGAAAATTAGGCTCTGGCCCGTGAGTGTGGTGGACAACTGTAAAAAAAATCTTTAGGTGGGCGATATGTGGCAAAGAACTGAATCTCCATATTCCCCCCATCCAAAACATCATTTCAGATTATCCCAGAAAATACACTCTTCAACATAACCCTCAGATTGGATCATATGTCGCAAACCACACAAAAAATTTGGACCTTTTCAAACTTAAATTTAACCTTTAGACTTCTAGTATTCACACACACAAAATCTACCATGCTCTCTACCACAGATTCACTCCATCGAATTTGCAAATCCTTCTATCCCCTCCCATTCCTTTCCACAGCAACACAAACACATTCACATAGGAATCGACCGGTGGCGCCGGCCCCGGCCCAACCCCGGGCCATTTTAGCGGACCCGGCCCCCCGGCCCCGGCCCGGCAAAAATCAGGAAAAAAGACCGGGGTTTTCTGCCGGGCGTTAACTGTAAATTCTACACTAAATAATAGGGTTTAAATTCAAACAAAATTAAAAAATATTTTTAATTCCAAAATTTTTGTTATATAAATTGATGCAAAATATATAATAGCAATACCTAGATATAATAACTTTTTTTTTTGGTAATTTCTATGATTTCAAAATTTAAAAATTGAGGCCCAAATTATAATTTTTTCCGAGTTTTTAACATAAAAGTATTCGAAATTTGATATATCAAACGAATTCGGAAAAGGAATAAATATAATTTTAGCTGAGTTTGTTATGTATTAATATTTATTTAAGAAATATCTCAAGGAAATCTGAATCCTATAGAAAATCTCTTTTTCAAAATTATTTATTTAATTGAAATATATATAATTATTATATATATATATATATATATATATATATATATATATATATAATATATATAATATATATATTACTTAATAATAGATATATATATATATATATATATATATATATAATATATATATTATACTATTATATATATTACTACGAACTATATTATATAATATATATATACTATATATATATATATATATATATATATATATATATATATATATTATATAAATTATATATATATATATATATAATATAATATATAATATATATAAATTATATATATATATCATATATATATCAATATATATTTAGAAAGGAAGCCCTTGGATTCTTTTTTAGTGTTATTCTTTACTGTCACTTCATTTTATTATAAATGATACAGAAATTTAAAAACATTGTTAAAGACACTTTTTTTTAATGAAATAAATTTAAAACGAAAGCTAATCTTTCGTCCGGACACGCGAGACCTCTTCAGGCTTAGGGACTGGATTTCTTTCCTGATCTTCATCAGTTCAAGTGTGTCTGTCAGTTGGTCGTTCTGCTATTTTCTTTCATGGTTGTTTGGTGAAAATATTTTTGATGTTTTCAAGATATTCCATTTTGTATAAATCTATTCTTAACTTCACCGAGGATGCTTATTGTAGTTGTTACTATTCATAAATGCAAAGGATTCCATGATTTTGCGATTGTTCGTGTGTTTGATATCTTCTGATCATTTTATATTAGTTGATATTGATAGAGTATGGCCTGTTAGTTACGCCATAATGACTTGATAAAGCTGAATTTATGCTGTCCTTGTGCAGGTCATCTGTATGTGGATTTTTTCTTTGCAAATCTATCGGTTCACTATATATGTATTTATTGCAAGTATTGCAGGGATGTGATATATACAGCTTGGGGGGGACATTTTCTTTTCTTGTTTTGGGCGGGTTCTCTGAGCAATGTTTTTTAGAATGAATGTTATGTTGATGGAATGAGGTAATATATTCTTTTTGGTTAATTATTTTTTTAACGGAATATAAATGGGTAATTGAGGAATTCGATAAAAAAAGGAGTGTTGCATTTCGAGGGGAAAGGTGCATATAGTACCTCTTTTTGCTTTTGTAAATGACTTTTGTGATGAAAAAACCTCAGTGATAGGTAAAGTGACTTTGAAAGTATTGTGTTATAGTATTTAGTTATCTTGTGCTTAGAAGAAGGGAGGGCTATACGAAAAGCAGGAGAAATAGAGATGACAGAACAACTAATTTTGTGTTTGGGAATGATTAGATAGGCAATGTATATAGTTTGGTGCGAATGTTGGTTTCTATAGTATAGTAAATTGCAAGTGATTGATTTTTCCATGTGATTAAGGTAAATTCGTGGAAGGATGAGTTGTTGAGGCTTTCTAATCGCTTATACTGAACTGAAGAGATAAATAGAGTTAATACTTTAGTTTAGGACATTCATTAGGTTGGTGTTTGGAGGGAGGGAGACAAATAATCATCTACATATCATAATCCATAAAACTATGTTAATAAGGCGTGGAGGATTAAATATGATAAAAATTCGTTAGTTCCATATATATGTTACTGAATATGGGAGACAGTGGGGTTTTATGTTATGTTTCGATAAAGTTTGTTTGTAATTATTTGCCATTAAAAATGAAAGAAAGTTATGTTGTAATGAAGATTGGCCTTTCCCCGTTTCATATATTAAACAGCTATAATCTCTCATTACAACATAAAAAGAGAGAGAGAAAGGACAACCCACACAAACTGAAAATAATATTGGACCGGATGCAAGATGTGAAAGAAATTACAGTCTCTTAGCCTGAAGAGTCTCCGCCGTGTCGGGTCGAAAAAATAAGCTTTCCTTTTTAAAAATTTATTTACATTAAAAAAAAAGTGTCTTAAACATTTTTAATTGTGTAAATTTTAGTAATAAATGACAGTACAGTAAAGCATAATACTAAAAAAAAATCCAAGGGCTTCCTCTTTAAAGTAAATATATCACTACGACAACGTAGTTCAAAATACTATATACATATATATATTATAATTATATATATATAATATATATATATATTAATATAATAATATATATATATATAATATATATATATATAATATAATATATATGGATGCTAAATTATATATTATTGATAGTGTATTTAAATATTTATATCAAATTAATATATTATAATACATTTATAAAAAATAAAGAAAAATCAATTATTTTCTCAAAATTTCTTTATATATATTTATTTATTGATTAATTATAAATTATTCTTTTTTTTAATTTAAATTATTAATTATTGAAATTATATTTTTACTTTTCATCCTAAGTTTTAAGACTTTCAGCGTTTTTGACTTACATTTTCTAATTTTTAGCTAACCCGGCCCGGCCCCGGCCCGGCCCCGGCTAAATTAGAGCAGCCCCGGCGCCACGGCAAAATTTCCCGCCCG
>JABUQX010051489.1:7500-12500 GCA_015478945.1 Trachelipus rathkii | reverse complement strand
CCTCACTATCGTCATAACATACTTTTGATTCATTCAGAAGCCTACCACAACACTATATATCACTAAACACCTGCCATGAAGCTTCCCTATTAACCCTATCATACCCCTGTTGCCAAATCCATAAAACTACAATACAAGTTATTCTTTCCTCTCCCAGCATTTCTCTATCTTTCCTTCATGTAAATGATTTGATCCACAATCCTCTACTACTCCTAAACGCACTTGTTCTTCACCAATCAGTCTTCAGTCAATCGGCGCACTCTTTCGACCAAAACACCACATATATTTCCGCTAACAACACTCTAAACTAAATACCTATAATTTCTAAGTTCCTTTATCTCCTTACTTATATAAGATACTATTACTGCTCTCCTCCAATCCTCGAAACTATATCCTTCATACGAATAAGTAAACAACTTAAAGATTACTTTCTTCTCCATCTAGCCTCTGTCTCTTGATCATTTCACCAGTAATCTTATCTATACTGCAGATTTACCATTCTTCAACTTTTACACTCTACCCATTTTCCTCCTCTTTGTAATAACCTCATTCCCAAAATACTATTCTTCTTGCACCATCAAACCACACACAGTCATTATCACCTCTTCATTACTGGCCAATATTATATAAATTTTCAAAGTGTTCTTCTTCACACTCACTCACATCTATTTCATCAGTTTCGAAAGCACCATCCCTTATTCATTATTCCTGAGGCAGGTTCCCCCTTATTCTAATTCTTAACTTTCGCGCTTCTTCCAGAAGAGCTTCCTAATTCCCTTGTATGTCCTCCATTCATCCATCCTTCCAAACTGTTCTTTCCCTCTTCTGTTCTTTTACGTATTCCTTTGTTATCAATCCTTTTTCCTACTTTATAACTTCTAGCATTCTTTCGTTTAGCAAACCTTCATCAAATTGGATTTAGTACCCCTAACCACGTTTTTAATTTCTTTTAACTAGTCAGCATCACTCTTCATTCCACCACTCATCTGTTATTCTTACTTTCCTAATTTTAGCACACCACATCTTCTTTTGCACTATAACATTGCTTTCCTTCATTTGCTTCCGATTTATAGTTTTCAACTTTGTTCACATTTCAACTGATTTACTCTGCAAGCGTTCTTACATACTTATCCTTATTACTTGTTCACTTAACTTATATATATATAATTAGGGATGTACCGATAGTATCAGTATCCGGTATCGGTATCGGCCATTTTTGATGGTATCGGTATCGGTTAAAATGGCCATACTTGGGCGATACTTCTTACTTTTTGGTGAAAAAATTTGAGAAACTTTTAGATTAAATAATAAATCTAGTTCGATATAGATAGCTAGTACTAAGTTATGCTTTTTTTTTCCTCGATTTCCTTTTTAACCTAGATTTTTAGCGTTTCTCCAACTTGGTCTTTAGCGCAAAATTTACCTATTTGGACAGCATATTATAATTTAAACAGATTTATCTACTTTTTTAAGTTGATCAATAGTATTTTTTTTTTTGTACGCCAATTTCGTGAGAGCATGTGAGTGCGTGTGAGTGTTTTTTAACTTTCTGGATTTTCATATTTTAGATATTTGCTGTAAATAGGGTTTTATCGTTTTAAAAATTTAGGTTTTAGCGTACGAATAAATTTTCTTCATTTCCTTTGGTTTTGTCTATTTGTTTCTGTTTTTTTTTTTTTTTTTTTATTGCGTGTGGCGTGTATGAATAGCCGAATTTGCATAGGCGTGGCTTTATTTTGACTTTACCAACATCAATGGCTTGCACTTAACTCTGCATCATGATAACTACTCTCTAACTCTAACCTAAATTTTATGCTCTGTTGAGACACAGTGGCTAAGAATTCATCCTTCATCTCGTTTATATATCCAACTATAACTTATTTTAATTTCCGTTAGAAGGGTGGAGTATGTGCCTTTGTAAATATAAACATTTCTATAGGACACTCTCGAAGATCTCGAATCTCCTAACTTCTATTTGGCTTAAAATCTTTCTTCTTCTACTACAATATTCTATGCTTCTGCTACTGTTTTCCTAACAGAACAGATTTTCAGCCTTTTTTGATTACTTTAATCATTAGACTTAATGCATTATTGACTTTCATATCTTCTCATCAAATACTGAGGGTCCTCTATTTAGGGGATTTTAATGTACACAAAACTGAATGTTTGGGTTCCTCTCATACTGATTTAGTTGGGAGGAGCCGAATCATTCAGTATTCTCAACGATCTGGAGCACTAATTAAAGAACCTACACCAACAAATTTCCCCCCCGGATCGTCCAACCGATTCTTGAACCACTTGGACTATGTTTTCACTCACTAGTCCTTTCTCTATAAATACACCCTTCGCTTCTATCGGTAAATCTTGACCACAACCTTATATCACTTAATTTTAATTACTTTCTCTCCAACATCTCCATCTACCTATGCGTTTTTTCTGGCACTTTGATCGGGTTCGATTGGGGGGGCATTGCGTTGCTTCTACGCTACTTAATTGAAGTTGACTTGCTTTGGATTCTGTAAGACGCTTTCAGATTCTGCGATAAAGTTTAAACTGGTAATTGTTAATTGGATGAGCAGGTTCATTCCTTCTTGGACTAAAATCTTTTCTCTAAAAATCCTGGTTTCGATCGTGGCTTGTTTCCTGTCATTCAGCTCAGAGAATACTTATCGGTGTGGAAATTCTCGTTCTCCTATCACTCTTGCCAATTTCCTTCAGATAGAAATCGTTGCAGGATACTCTTCGACGCGCAAAGCGGACTTTCATAAACGAAACTGCGCTGACCTCCTTGGTTCTGCTACTGACAAATCTCTCTGGCCTCTTGCAAAACATCTCTAACACTTCTGTAATCATCCTTTCCTCCTCTTATTCGCTCTGATTGATCTGTAGTTAATACTCCCACTGAAAAGGCCAATCATCTTTTTGGCCTCCTATTTTCCTCTAATAACCCTGGACGATTTCTGGTATTCTCTTCCTCCTCCTTATCCTCTCAGGGGTGTCCTATGCCTTTACCTGTCATTTCATTTGATCGGGTGCATAGGCTTCTGAGAACGTTAGGAAGGTGGGTGGCCGGATGGCATTCCTCTCCGAGTTTTGAGGAAGTTTGTGCTTCGTGTGACTCCAACCGCTCGTTCATACTATATTGCTCTATAATTACTCAATACTAGCACTTTCCTCAGTGTTGAAGCTCGAACATTTCCATCCTGTTCGAAATAAAGTTGTTGTTATCTACCTCAAACAAACGCCTTATAGCTCTTACTTGCTTCTTTCTAAGTTTGAAACCTTCTCAACTCTCACTTCTTTTAGATCATCTGGAATCGCTTTCCCTTCTTTCTGATACCAGTACGGCTTTCGCTGCTGGAGGTCTACTGGCGAATTTCTTTCCATTTAACACATTTACTCGTTTTCCGGCCCTTAGGAAACTAAGGGAAGACTTTGTGTGTGGTAGCGCTTGAACATATCCAAGCAATTTGACCGGGGTAATGGCACGCGTCACTGCTCTCCAGTCTCCCCTCCTTTGGGTTTCCTCTTCTCTTTTGCTTACTTATTCTAGCTTTCTTTAAAATGATTCGGTGTAGGCAGTTGTGAATGAGGCTACTTCTTAATCCTTCTCTGTCAAATTTGGTGATTATCAGCGTTCTGTTTTATCTCTTACCCTATTTTTACTTTTCATCAATGATTTTCTTCTCACCTGCACATTAACTCTATCCACATATGGTCGATGATTGACCCTTCATTCTTAACTCATTTCATTCTGCTCCTTTTTACTTTCTGAATTGCCTCTCGTTTAATCTTTCCGATTCTATTCTCGCTGTTCTGGATAAGAATTTCAGGTTGGGTCGTCTCAAGCTTGTGAAATTTAATTCTTTAAAAAACCAACTTCTACAAATCTCTCTCTCTAAGACACTTAACTTTTCTATCTCTTTCGACGTTTCTCGTCTCTCCTGTTGACAATATAAACATCCTTGGCCTTAACATAAACAAAAATTGTCTGGAAATCCACAAATTACAATATAGATAGGATGCCTTTAAGAACTGGAAGTTCTGCTTAGATTGCAGACTTTTTTTCCTCTTCTCAGTTACTCCACCTAATACAAGGGTCTCATCCGCCCTGTATGGAGTACTGCTCTTATATCTGTGAGGGGCGGGGCTCTGGTTTCATCCGGCTTTTTGAGATAGGGTCGAGTCAAGGCAAAGACTTATAACTGTCCTGTACTTTCTAGTTCACTTGACCTTATATTTGCCGGCGCGATTGTTGGTGCTTTTATCCCTTTTTTCCTATAGATACTGGTAGAGACAGTGCTCGAGGGAACTATCCACTCGCGTCCACACCTTTATGACGCCCTTCGTAGGCACAAGGGATGCTGTGGTCGGCACATTGAGTTTTGTGTTAATGTTAGTAAACTCCAGACTGTTTCGCTGCGGTGCTTTCTTTTTTCCCACCACCTCTGTTTGTGGAATTCTCTTCCATCATCTGTGTTTCCTATTCAATTTAATAATCTCCCTCACTTTAAAGCTGCGTCTGTGCTTATCTGCGTAATTTTGCGTTAGATGGTTTTTGAGGCGTTCATCACCACTCCTTGAATGGTGTTCTGCCCGTTGAGCGGCGGTGACAACTGTAAAAAATAAATAATAAAAGGTTCTAATAAGGTATTTTTTAAGCTAGCTGAAACCCCACCAGAATGGCATCTCCGACGGTGGAACCACTCTAGAGCATTAAATGCATAACCGAGGAGCTTGCTCGCTTGACAAAAAAAAAAAACAAAAAAAGAGAAGAGCAGAGAAGTGGAAGCTGCCTTATCTGCAACCCCTGGCAACAGCACTGATAAGGACGATGGTGGCTTTTCAGCAAATAAACCAACTGAAGATGAGGATTTGGATATGTTAGATCCTTTGATAAGTTCATGGCCGAAATTGCTTTGACATCTCATTTCGCCTTCAAAGGAATCACAATCCAGGGAACTTATCGTAAAAACTGAAAGAGACAGTTCAAGGAGCAA
>JABUQX010051489.1:0-5000 GCA_015478945.1 Trachelipus rathkii | reverse complement strand
CACCTTTTCTAGCTGCTCACCATCTAACATAACTTACACTGAGGAGTTTTCCTCACTCACAACATAACCTTACTCTTATTCACGTTTACTTTTCAGCCCCTCCTTTTACACACCCTGCAAATCTCTCTACAAATCCTCAACTCTCTTCAGGTTCGCCACACAGAACCAAATCATCGCATATAATAAGGTAGGGTACTCTCCACTCATCTCCATTCTCCACCATTCTAACACATTTCCTGCTCCCCTCGAATTCTTTCACTACCACATCCATAATACTATTGAATAACCAAGGAGAATCCAACACCCCTGTCTTCCTCCGCTATTAATCTAAACAATCACACATTGACCATTTATTCTTACAGACTCTTCACTATCGTCATACATACTTTTCAATTCCATTCAGAGCCTACCACCAACACATATATCACTAAACCTGCCATAACGCTTCCTATTAACTCTATCATACACCTGTTGCAAATCATAAAACCTAAATACAATTTATTCTTCTCCTCATTTTCTCAATCATTTGTTTCAATGTAAAGATTTGATCCACACATCTCTACCATCCTAAAAGCACCTTGTTCTTCACCATCAGTCCTTCAGTCAACTCGACGCACATTTTCGACCAAAATACCAGCAATATATCTTTCCTACAACACTCAGTAAACTTATTCCCCTATAATTTCTAAAGTTCCCCTTTTTCCTTAACCCTTATCTAAGGGTACTATTACCGGCTCTCCTCCAATCCTTGGAACTATACCCTCTATAAACGCTTTATTACACAATTCAAATCCAATCAATCACCATCTCGCCTCCGTTCTTGATCATTTCAACCAGTAATTTCATCTATATCCATGCAGATTTACCATTCTTCAAATTTTTCTCACTCTACCATTACCTCCTCCTTACTAATAACTCATCCCCAAAATACCTATTCTTCTTGCACCATCAAACCCACACACATTCACTATCACCTCTTCATTACTGTTATTTTGTGCAGTTTCTCGAAGTGTTTTTCACACTCCCCACATCCATATTCAATCAGTTACAAAGCCCATCCCTATTCATTATTCTAAGCAGATTCGCCTTATTTAATTCTTAACCTTTCGCGCTTGCTTTCAGAAGAGCTTCCTATCCCTTGTATGTCCTCATTTCATCCTCCTTCCAACTGGTTTCATTTACCTCTTGTTTCCTCCTAGTATGTACCTTTTAGTATTTCTTTTCCTCCTATATAATTCCAAGCATCTCTTCTTTTGAAACTTCATCATTTGCTTCTAGTACATTCAACCACGCTTCTTTTTTACCTTTAACCGTTTTCAATCACTCTTCATTCCACCATTCACATGTTAACAATTCTTACTTCCTTACTTTAGCACATCCACATAGTTCCTTTGCACTACTAACAATTGCTTTCCTTCATTTGCCCCCAGATTTGTTAGCTATCAAACTTGTTCACATTCAACCGTTTTACTAGCGACCGCTCTTACATACTTATCCTTATTATCTTGCTTACTTAACTTCTCACTCTTAATTTTACCACTTCTTTCGTATACTTCCTCTCCATCCAAGCTCCCACTAACTTTAATTTTAACATAGAACAACATAATGATCCGATATCCCATTCCTAAACCCCTAACGGATTTTCACATCCAACACATACTTCAACATCTCTCTCTTCACCAAAACAAAATCATAACTTTTACTTCGATAACCATCTCTCCCTACACCAACCTAGTATAATATATATATATATATATTAGTATATATATATATATATATATATATTATATATATATATATATATATATATATTATATATATTATCTAATATATATATATATATATAATATTATATATAATATATATATAATATTTGAAAAATAATAATTTTCTTATTCATTACTTCAAAAAAAAAGAAAAAAATGAAACCTTTTATAACTTTCAAAATATTTTTATATATCCATATTTATAATTTCCCGATGTGGATCTTTTTCAAAATCGTGAAATAATATTAAGTCTTTTTTAGGGTATTTAGTCATTAAAATACAGTAAATACAATATGTTAAAAGAGGTATAAAATATATAAAGTAGAGTTTAAGTACTTAATAAAGTTTTATTAGTGCCCTAGGGCATATAATTATTACATTCTTCACTGATCTGATTATTCTTATTATTAATTATTATTTATTATTATATATATATATATATATATATATTATATATATATATATATATATATATTATTTATATATATATATATATATATATATATATATATATATATATATATATATATATATATATATATTTATATATATAATATATATTCTTCATCTACCTTTTTCTCCCCAGACTGGTGGTAAGGTGCCTAACAAGCATCAGAAAAAGAAAAGCAGTAGAAAATATGACAAACAATCGGAAAAGAAAGCAGTAGAAGAATATGACAAAAGTCGAAAAGAGCCCAGCCTACCCCACCTTTGTAACCATTAATTAGTAAAGCGACTCGTCGCAGTCAGAAAATCCACCCTATAAGCTTCAACAGGACTGCGACCGGACCCTCACTTATGGTAAATCGCCGTGTAATTGTTCATCGCCCTGACCCCAGGTGGGCCACAACACATACCCCCCCACTAAACCCCGCCATTTCTCTCTATTATGCACCTTTATTCCTCTGCCTCGCAAACTCACATTTCTGGTTCCTTCAGACATTCGTTTACTGACTCAATCCACTTTTTCTCGATCTCCGCAGCCGGTCGGCTTTTCAACACACTCGCCCACTATCCAATCCGCTTTAAACACGACGCTATCATTCATCCTTCCACATGACCAAAACATCTCAACATATTTATTCTATTCTCCTTGTTTACCCTTTCTTCACACACACAAACTCTTCTAATTGTTCATTCTCAATTTTATCAATTCTTTTCACACACCTATCAATGCCTAAGATTGTCCATCTGAACACATTTGACCTTTAGATCTATACTTCTTATTCCAGACCATAGGCTCGCTACTATACAATAACAACAGGTAACAACATACCCGTCATGTAAGACCTAGCGCACTCAAGACTTAGTCCCTTACATTCACCAACGATTTAATGCAACCAGCCCACCTTCCTGCCAATTCACAACTTTCTACTAAACTCTGCATCATTCGTTTCCCTCTCAATCCAACAATATACCCTAAATTTTAAACTCAGACACTTGTTCCAGCTGCTCACATCTAACATAACTTCACAGCAAGGACTGTCCTCACTCACAACCATAACCTACTCTTATCTACGTTTACTTTCAAACGCCTCCTTTTAACACACCCTGCAAATCCTTCTCTAAACCAATCCGTCTCAAACTCTTCAGAATTCGCCACATCGAAACCACATCATCCGCATATAATAGGTAAGGTACCCTCCCTCCACACATCTCCATCATTCTAACACCCATTTCCTGTCACGGTGTTACCCTGGTTATCATACCCCCACCGCCACTTCTCTTCATAACCCCATCCATATACAATTGAATAACCAAGGGAGACATAACACAACCCTGCTCACTCCGCTATTAATATTAAACCAATCCTTTTCGACTCCATATTTATTCTTACACACACCTTACTATCGTCATACATCACTTTTGATTCCATTCAGATAGCCTATTACAACACTATAATAATAGACTTAACCCGCCATAGACACTTCCTATTAATACTATCATACGCCTGTTGCAAATCCTAAACACCTAAGTACAATTTATTCTTCCTCTCCTTCATTTTCTCTATCACTTGCTCAATGTAAAATTTGATCCACACATCACTCATCCTCTACTACTTCTAAACGCACCTTTGTTCTTCACATCAGTCCTTCCAGTTACTCCGGCGCACTCTTCAAACCAAAACAGCAAGCATATATCTTCCCTTACAAACTCAATAAAACTAAATACCCATAATTTCTTAACAGTCCTTTATTTCCCTTCCCTTTAATATAAGGGTTTTTCTATTACAGCTCTCCTCCAATCCTTCGAAACACTATACTATCCATAAACGCTTTATTACACAACTTCCAATCCAATCAAACACCATCTCGCCTCTGTTCTTGATCCATTTCACCAGTAATTTCATCTAATACTGCAGATTTAAAATTCTTTCAACTTTCTCACTCTACCCATCTCCTCCTCTTTGCTAATAACCTCATCCCAAAATACCCTATTCCTTCTTGCAACCATCACCACACCACAGTCATTATCACCTCTTCATTACTCGCCAATATTATACAGATTTTTCAAAGTGTTCTTTCCACACTCCACTCACAATCCATTTCATCAGTTCCAAAAACACCATCCTATTCATTATTCTGAGCAGGTTCCTCTTATTCTCATTCTTTAACTTTCGCGCTTCCTTCACGAAGAGGCTTCCTATTCCTTGTATTACAAAAACACCCAATTCCTGGTGTTTTCATTTACCTTCTTCTTTTCTCTTCACGGTATGCCATTTTTAGCATTTCTTTTTTCTACCTTATATACAATTCCAAGCATCTTTAGTTTTGAAACTTCATACATTTGCTTTAGTAGCATTTAACCACGCTCTTCTTTTACTTTTAACCGCCTTGCATCACCTCTTCATCTCACCACTCACTGTTAGCATTCTTACTTCCTTCCTTAGCACACCCACATACTTCTTTGGCACTTGCTACAATTGCTTCCTTCATTTGCTCCCAGATTTATTCAGTTTCAATGTTCACATTCAAGTGATTTACTTGCGAGCGTTCTTACTTACTTTCCCTTATTATCTTGTTCACTATATTTCCACTCTTTAATTTTACCTACTTCCTTCGTATCACCTTCCTCTCCATCCAAGTCCCCACTTACTTAATTTTACATAGAGCAACATAATGATCCGATATCCCATTCCTAAACCCCTCACGTGATTTAACATCAACACATAACTTCAACATCTCCTTCTCACCAACACAACATCAATCATACTTTTTCACTTTGATACCATCT